>JAUMGZ010005052.1:0-10390 GCA_032359645.1 Pododesmus macrochisma | reverse complement strand
AGATTTCTGTATGAGTAATCTATAGGGTCATTAGATTTCTGTATGAGTAATCTATAGGGTCATTAGATTTCTGTATGAGTAATCTATAGGGTCATTAGATTTCTGTATGCGTAATTTATAGGGTCATTAGATTTCTGTATGAGTAATCTATTACTTGAAAGCTCTCTGTACTCATCACAAGCATACTGTGTATCTATACTCATAGAATAATGAGATCTCTTTGACTTGAATGTAAATGATAATGCTTGAACAAAAATCGAATACTTGATACATATAACTTGGCAAAGGCCAAACATACAACATATATGTACATATTACATGTATAAAAACACTGATTTTTTTGTTATAAAGATGTATTAAAAGAACAACATATATTTTACTACATTGCATGTGTACATGTAGTTCGAAGAAGACTATATACAAAACTCATCTACCAAGTAAGGTGTTTCACTCGTATGTACAAGTTAGACCAATAGATTTTAATTCACGAAAACTGAAGATACAACTAAAAATTGACAATAGAAATGAGAGAACCACAGTTGCCTATTTTGCTTGAATAGTTCTTTTAGATATTGCCAAAAAAGTTAGTTAAGGTGTTTGATCATACGATTAAAATAATAACTATCGGTAATCTATATCTTTACCATCAACATAATAACTTGTGCTGTATCTTCCATAAAAATAACTAACTCTGTATGCGAAAATAATCATATTCCTAAAATAGGTAAAACCACCGTGCTTTCTTGCATTGTCCAAAATTGTGCTGACTACTGGAAATTAGGATAAGTAAAATTTCAACTGCTTGATATAAAAGGTCATTTGATCTTTTCGTGCCTAGTTGAATACAAAAGTAATTTAATCCTCATGTTTTTTACCAAGTACAAAATATAATTCGATCTTGTTTTTGGTCAAATGCAAACAATGATTTAATGCGAATGTAAACAATAGTAGGATCCTCTTTTTTCTGTTTGAATACAAAAGTAATTTGTTACTTTATTTCTGGTCAATTACAAAAGCAATTTGATTATCTTGTTTCTCAATAAAAATATACAAAGGGTCATTTGGTCATCTTGTTTCCTGTCAAATTTAGAGGTTAAGGCTAAAACCTATTTTCAAACAAGTACGAAGCAGTCAAGACAGACAAGAATGGTCACCTACAGTACACGCGTTCTACAAAATCCACAAAGACACCACACAGACAATTATGTCGATGCACAGAAAGCATTTTTGGTTTATCGAAACTCTAGAGAAATTTATGAACAAAAAATGTAATCTCAAAAAATAACTCACAAGATACATTTAACATAGGAATGAATTGATAAGGCAGAGCTGGAAGACCAGAAACACACCAACATTGTTTGCTAGGATAGAACAAGTATGAAGTGGTAAAGGTAATCATAGTACAAAATTATCAATTTACATAATTTGTTGTTAGGATAGGACAAACACTTTCTTCTGTGAAATGGTAAATGTAGTCATAGAATGAAATAAACAACTAACATAATTTGCTATCAGTTGGAATGAAATAAATGTCATTTAAAAGTATTTATTCACAAAATGAACACTTGAAAAACATATTTGAACTTTTCACAAAATGAACACCAAGAAAAATATTTGACATATTCATATATGTCTCTCCTGTTAATATACATGTATGTATTAATATTTATTAGAGGTCTCTGCAAAGTATGAAGCAAAATCTGATGGATAAATGAAGTTCAAAAATTATTCTTTCTTTAAAGAAACAACAAAAATAGAATAGCTTATTGGGAAAATATAGCACCAATTTCGACATACATAGATATTGTACATTTTATATTTTTTAATTCAAGCTTTGAATATTATATAAAGGAGAAAAACCATCAGATACATCATTTAAGATACACCAGTACACTACTCACAAAGAGACGAAAACACAAAAGATATCCCCCATACATAGATACAAAGTTAGTATACAAACAGATTATAATAACAAAACATTTCTTAAAAAGTGATGTATAAGAAAAAATACTTTGTCAATCATATGTAAGTGAACCAAAATAAATCAGCTTCTAATTAAAGCTATAAGAAATTAAAACAAGTATTTACAGCAATATCTTTTAAAATGATTTCATGAATTCTTTAAATCAAAGAGAAAATCAAAGTTTATAAAATATTATGACAAATATACATTGTATATCCTAAACAAGCAATCAAAATTGGATTGATTATCAGAAACAGAATTGCAAAAACATATTTTTTAACATAAAGTTATTATATAAAGTAAAGCGATTACTTTATGATGAGACAATGAATGCACCTTGTAGGAGTAATCTACTCATAATCACAACCATTTTAAAACAGACGCCTAACAAGTGTAGAAAGTGGCTTTGATACTATTATAACAAAGAGTTGACGACAGTCGAACATTGCTTTGTCGACATGTCACATGTTGATAAGAGTTAACAACGGGAGAATGCATAGACCTACTTATTGTATGTACCATCCACTCGGCGAGCTCAGGTAAACTCTGCTGAAAAAAGTATAATGGATTATATCAAGCAAATGTGCTCAATATAAAGTTCATCTAGAAAAACGTCTGCTTTAAAAGCAAATTTCAACACACATTTCGGACAGAGTTCTCAACAATGTATAAGGATGGCGAAATTGGCTATACAAGATAACATGTTTGAGAAAAAAAATGAATAAAATTAGAATACTTTATATATCTGGGTTTGTTTAAAACATTACTTTATATAATGTAAATATTCTAGGTAATATTGTGCTGATGTCAGGATAAGCTGATTGGTATATAAAACAGCACATCAATATTTCATCTTTATATAAATATTTGGCTTAATAACCCTGTATTGGTTCCATGGATGCTGGTTTGTATAATTTCAGTTCCCCATCGTGAAGTTTGCAGAAATTTAATTATGGTGACTTCTATAACCAACACATTTTCACTAACCCCTTGACTCTTCTTACAATTATCATAATACTAATTAAATAGTATGTTTATACAATATGGATTTTTCTTTAGTAACTTCTAAAAACTTGCTTGAGGTATGTTGTTTATGTCACCACTCTAAGCCAATGGGGTGGTGACGTCGTAGTTTGAATTGTGTACCGGGAAGCAGCTGCCATGTTTAGGCTGAAACTATGGGAAAATCAAGAGGTAGATCAAAAAACAAAATCACAATGTCCTTCCATCACTGTAATACTGCCTGTCAAACAACTCAAGCCATGCTGTTCATTTTGTACAAACCTGTACTTAAAAATAATTCACAATGATACTTGAATTAATTTTTTACTTTTGACCCTGGGTTTCTTTAAATAAATTTATTAACCAAACAACGTGTTGCCCTATATTCTTTATAGTACATCTGCCAAATGATAACTTGATAAACATTGTTCTACTAAGATTCAACATTCTAGTTTATTCATGGTTAGTGAACATAGGAGAATTCTGTTGGACTTGCATGGCTTCATCCATTCTTAAAGGATGATTTGACAATGTCAATAAACACAATTTAAACAGATGTCACAAATCAATGTTGTGAGTTTTCGACACATACGATACTATCTACAGCAATTCTTCAAGAGCAATAATGACAGATTAAGTCAAAACATGGTAACAGATGATGTAGATGGAGATCAGCAAACTTAACACAATAGAACTTTGTGAGAATGCAACGACGGTAACCTACAAATTTGACTTTGTAATTCACAGAAAACCGTAAACCCATGTACATGTACTAATAATGGTAGCTGCCACCCAGTATGAAGGCTTATCCCTAATCTAATCTCAAAGGAAGAAAAAGCAACAGACACCTATCTCTCTTTCTATATATGAATATATGAGAAACTATAGATGAATCATTTTCTAAAGCTATCCTTAAACTATCACTGTATTTAATTAATAAAGTATAAAAATAGTTCATAAGTAATGATGTCATCCATCAGTAGTTCGTGTCTGTCATCGTGAAGGGGTAAAGGGACTTATATATAAGTTGATGGCATATGTTAAGGTACTAACTACTACATGTATTATACAAGTAAGATCACAAAGAGAACAGTTGTCTTTGGGGCTTGCATCAGAAGGCATTTGTTTGTGAGAATACCCATCAGACTGTACATGCTTTTCAGGTCTGATAGTAAACACTCCATATTCACATGATCACTCGCTCACACTCTAAAACACTGCAGACAAACGTATTTTGGTCAACAAGATGATGATCATCGCATTAAACTAAACTTAAAGTTTGATGGAATCTTCTACAACATGCAATACAACAGCAATTCTTGGTACCATTAATAATTCAAATGTCAAAAAAAATCAATTTCAAATCAGTAAGCACCCTTTTGCTTGTCTTTTCATTTCTAATTAAGTTGAATTAAAAACAGCATTGCTTAAGCTGTTATTTTATTTGATCTAGTGTGATAAAAGTGCCTAAATTAATTTCACACAAACATCTGTCAATCTATAGTCTTGATACTTATGCGTTCTATTAAAGAAAATTGACACTGATATTTTACATTTCAGTAGTTCCAAAAGAGGTTTCACAGTTATATCATGCAGGGCTGTTCCATACTTTCATATTGTGTACAACATCATGTTTCAATTGTATATTCAACTCTCAGACATCACACTAAAAAGACCATAGCATTGCTTAAAGCAGCATATTTCTACCTTTATAATGTAAGAAAACTAGATCCCACTAGATAACAGTAATAACAAGTGTCTCCATTTTCAATTTTCTCCTTTACATAGCAAAACATGATTTGACAAATGAAACATTTGTCTTTCTAAACTTGTCTTTGTCTCTCACAATCTCTATAAAAATTAAGAAAATAAGATTATAAATATGAATGTCAGAATTGTATACAATGATTTCATGTCATGTATATAGTTAGATACAAAAGTAGGAAAATATATAATAACAGTATATAATTGATGTACAAAATCTACAAGTCGCACATACACACACACATCAGCTTGTATCCTCTTTATAGGCATAGTAGCCAATGCTCCCTATTTAGGAGGGAGTCTCTCTATCTTTTACACACAATTTTCACATTTGACATCATAATAATTCCTAAACCTTGCTTCAACTTAGTATATTGCACTGAACTTCTTAAATGAGGCAGTTTACACTACTATTTTGTCATATAGGGCATTGTTTATACGACAGGCATCAAAGACAAGACAAGTTTTGCCACATTGTCTTAACCAGAAAATATAAAAAAGTTGGCAAGTGAAGTATGTAGACTCTATAAGTTATAACATTTTTCTGTTATTCTTAAATATTTGTTTGTTTGTATTAAGGGCTTATTGTCCGATGAACAGCTAAGGTCATTTACGGACGTGCCAGTTTAACTGGTGGAGGAAACCGGAGTACCCGGAGTAAACAACCGACCTACGGCAAGTCACTGGCAACTTTCTCACACTAGCACTCCCCGAACGGGAATTGAAACAGGGTGTGAAAGGCTCTTATGATTACAAGTCGGTGACTTTAACCATTAGGCCACCGCGGCCCCTATTCTTAAATGAAGTTGGAAAGTTAATAATAGTATGATCTTATACTATGTTTTATAAGGCCATTGCATGTTAAGTTATTATTATAAAGTATGTGTAAGGGTGTTTATTATTGGCTATTTACACCAGTACAGCGATGAGTATTGAATCAAGAGTTGTGTAAACAACAAATTCAAACCCAGTAAATCTGTTTCACTATTGATTTCCCACAAATTTAAAGCACTTTACATTATGATATAGTCTTATTCTATAAACTTTGTGTTTTGTTTGTTCATTACATGTATATTAATTAAAATGTGGTCTTATTCTATATAAAGCAATGTTTTTTATTATGCCATTACATGTATGTCAATAATAGTATGGCCTTTTCTATGTGTATTGTGTGTTTTAATATGATTTAACACATGTTAATGAAAGTTAATATATTTAAGCACTTGTCTTTGATCGTGTTAGTTATGGCATTTTAATAATAGAATGGTCTACTTCTATATCTTCTGTGAGATGTTATGTCATTTAACATGACTGATACTGTGGAAACATAAAAATAGGTTGTCAACAGTTGTATCTACAGAGGTGATAATTTGTTTGTACAAGGGCTTATTGTCCGATCAACAGCTAAGGTAATTTACGGACGTGCCAGTTTTACTGGTGGAGGAAACCAGAGTACCCAGAGTAAACCACCGACATACGGCAAGCCACTGGCAACTTTCTCACACTAGCACACTCCGGACGGGAATCAAACTAGGAGGTGAAAGGCTCTTATGATTACAAGTCGGCGACTTTAACCACGAGGCCACCGTGGCCCCTTTAGAGGTGATAAGAAAGCCTGCTTAAAATCATGTTTCAATACGACATTTTTTCAAGACTTAAAGAAATTACAAATAGCATATCAACTGATTTACTAAAGCACTCTTTAAAAAACATCATTTTTAACATAGCAAATTTTTAATGAAAACATTGTACATAAGTTAATTACCTATCAAGATTATCATATTATTGTCTCAATGCACAACTTATGTGAGTTTCACCTTAATTGTTAAACAGGAAAGGATAAACTACAATTCTAAAACACTGGGAAAAGACTGTCTTTCTTAAATAACCTTTCCAAAAATGTTTACATATAATATTATTTCAACTTTCAGTGTATAAATTTGGTTTATGAATTTAATTGTATTGCCTATTCTACTAGCATATTTTGTTTTAAACACCAAGAAATAGCAATCAGTAGTCTATATCTTGGAGAGGTTTCACTTTCCTTTCATGTTGAATAGTAAACTACAATTTTCTGAAGCTTTTGAACACAATTTTTTTTAAGATATTAAGAAACATTATTAACAGTGTAAATGTAACTTTGATTCATGAATAATCCTATATCAGTTTAATCTTTGGAGCAAATATTTGTTTGGGATCCTAACATAAAAACGTCAAACTTCATCCCATGTAATTTCGGATTTCTCTCTGGAATGATCCACTAATAAGACAGGTATTCACAAACTCACTGTAATTGGTACATACTTCATTTGACAAGACGTTAATTTGACCGTTGAGGTATTCTAATGCTTTGGCATTTCTTTGGTTGTATCACATTTTCTTTCAACTTTCTCCCTAGAATGATCCACTTTTGATGTGATAATCCACAGTAAACATATCATAAATGTGCATAAATAAGAAATAGATCAAATGTTGTTCCATATTTACCCATCAAAATTTATAGTTTTTCTATAGAAGACTTTTAAATTTATGAGGTTCATTAGACCTTAATGTCAATCTGGTTTAAACAGGCCTATCATTTTAATTTGGGTATTTGATCAGTTTATTAGATTATTGAAATTTTGTCAATTTTTTCCATTCTGACCCCCTTAGTGATTCCCATCTTGGAGACCAAGCCCCATCATTTGAACAAATCTGATTCAGCATTTTATGGGAAGATTCCAGCTAAGTTTAGTTGAAGTGAATCCACAACACACAGGTTCCTACAAACACAGACTTCCACAACACACAGGTTCCTACAAGCACAGACTTCCAAAACACACAGGCTCCTACAAACACACAAGTCTCACAACACACACTTGTAATACATACCAATACATAACATCGTTAAAGCATCATCAACTTTTTTCAATTTTGGGACAATTATAAAAGTTTTGGAAATAACAAAATTACAAAACAGATCTTCTCAATCAATGGGAAGGAATATTATTAATAAAAAAACAGCTTTAAAGTCAGATAACAACATAACAAAGTTAAACACTATATAAAAAGGTGCACTGGAATTAATACAAGCATCCTGGTCAAGAAGAATCTTTACTTCTATGAGCTAACTCCTTAACACCCTGTTGTATCCGCTTATACAAGCATCCTGGTCAAGAAGAATCTTTACTTCTATGAGCTAACTCCTTAACACCCTGTTGTATCCGCTTAAGATGACCAACTTTGCTTACACCAAGATCCTGAAATAAGGAAATGAGGCCATGAGTATCACAAATAAGCACTAATGTTTTTACACTTATCTATAAATGCAGTGGGTTACATGCATGAGAACTTTAAGAAGAAGAAACAGAGATAAACAACGATTGCAAGATAAGATATAAACTGTGTATTATAAATGAGGTGTCCAACAGAACACCACCTAGTAAAACATTTCTTTCAGATAAATAGACAGGGACTACACAGGGTCTAAAACTAAGTCCTTCCAAGTTGACAAGTATGTTACTAGTAACTAAAAATGTCCTAAGCCAACATGTATGTTACCATTCCAGGGATCCTTGGCCACAAAAATATCATCTTTATCAAGGAAGCATTGGCAGTTATGAAACATGCATATTCCAGAAATAAAATATTGGCATACATCAACATCTACTGAAGTCCAGTTCATTTATGCAACAAACTTAGGACAAAAGTAAGAACTCAACCCATTTTTTTGAAGACAGATCTTACTTGTAAATCTCCCTTGTCCAGTGCTAGCAGTTCTATACCCCGAATCTCATTCTTTATAAAGGAGTCTTTGTAGTCCGGTAATGATAAAGATTCAAGCCATAGTCCAACATCTTCTGGTGTCCAAGTATGAACATTGTGTGCTGTCAAAGAAGCATAAAACATTATCACCACAATATAAATCATTTTGACCAACTAACCCAAGAAATACTATTAATACAGAATACAATGCATACATACAAACATACAAGACTTTGAAAATTTTTTGACTAAAGAACCAAACCTAAGACAAAATTAATACAGAATACAATACATAGATTCAAGATAAGACTTTCTCAAAAGTAATCAAAATTGAGGTAATCCTAAGGCATATATGCTATCAAAGCGTCGAGAAAATGTAGAGAAAAAGCCTCCCAAATTGGGGGACTTAAATCTCCCAAGTTGAAAGCACAAATCTCCCTAGTTGTCATCCAAGGATTATCACATGTATGTTAACCACTATTTATATCCCG
Source organism: Pododesmus macrochisma (assembly GCA_032359645.1). NCBI lineage: Eukaryota > Metazoa > Mollusca > Bivalvia > Pectinida > Anomiidae > Pododesmus > Pododesmus macrochisma. Next base: position 1,426 of record JAUMGZ010005052.1, on the reverse strand, counting down.
TGTGTACAGGGTCTTAATGCCTAATGGTGTTTAAAATACCAAACTCTATATTTCTAAAGTACTGAAAACATCTACTCTATAACATTAACAAAACAAGTTGGAGGCAAACACTTTTTCTAGAATCATCATTCTTGACTTGGCATCAAAACACCAAAATGTCTTAACCAAGTAATTAATCAATTTTGCCTCACACCTGCCAAATTTTAAGAGGTAAAGTAAGAAAGACAGATATTTACAAGTCGTATTTATACTCAAAGTTTTTTTTAACAGGCAAACAACAGTATTTAGATATCACGTTCAACACCATGATGAATAACTTAAAAATATCTTCTATACATAAATTCGAAATCATAAAAGCAACTGAATTTGTTCAAAAAGATTTATATGTATCAATAAAATTAAACATATCTGGTTTAATAGTAAACTCATCTCAATACTGTAAATGTACTTATATTACCAGTTATATTTTTAGATCTACAGCCTTTGCAAGACATGTTCGGGCAATCACAATTTAGCCAATGTAGGCCTTAATGATTTAAATTAAGATGTGAAATATTAGCCATGTTCATAAATTAGCAATTAAATGGCAGCAAGAAAAGCACTAACATAAGATAATTGCTAAAATTTGTACATTTACAGTATATAACATAATATGTTATAGGCAGACAGTCACCTAAAAGTATGTTTGACTTGTTATCCTTATCTTTGCCTTTGCCCGTCAGCTTACTGTAGACTTGTTTGAATTTTCCCTGCTTCCTCTTCTGTTCGACGGGTGCATGGGTGTTCTATAAGTACATCAATAAAAAGAGAGTCAGTAGAGAACTCACAATAAGAGAAGCTATACATGGTGAGAAATCTGTACAACAAAACTGCAAATCTGATTAGGTCACTTGACAGTCCCTGTTCAACTTTTAAAACACTTCCTGAAAATTTGCATAATATCTCTCCATTTTTAAATGACATAAGGGCAAGCTTCCTTGAAAATGAAGTGTTAACTCCGTACCTAAATGATATGGCGAGCTTCCTTGAAAATGAAGTGCTAACACTGTATTTGAATGATATGGCAAGCTTCCTTGAAAATGAAGTGCTAACTCTGTATTTGAATGATATGGCAAGCTTCCTTGAAAATGAAATGTTAACTCTGTATTTAAATGATATGGTGAGCTTCCTAGAAAATGAAGCGTTAACTGTATTTAAATGATAGAGCGAGCTTCCTTGAAATTAAAGTGTTAACTCTGTATTTAAATGATATGGTGAGCTTCCTAGAAAATGAAGCATTAACTCTATTTTAATGATTTGAATTGAACATATTCATTGCCAAATGCAATGCAAAGTAACAATGGGATTAAACAACAGGCATGCCTATACAAGTCTTCTCCTAGCTTCCAGTAAATTGGCATATGACAATAATAAATGAATTAATAAC
>JAUMGZ010005041.1:0-10391 GCA_032359645.1 Pododesmus macrochisma | reverse complement strand
AACGTTTTCTTATTGTTTGCCAATGTCCATGGACTTACGGCCTAGAATATCATCTTGGTTTTTCGATTTACTTACTTGATGCGGCTATTGTTCGTTTGTCAATGTCTCTCTTGTTCTGATGATTACACTCATTCTGTTTGTAATATCCGATGAAGTTGAAATTGACTCGGCGCCGCGGCCTATGCTGTAAAAACAAAATAACTTCAAGTATTAACTTTATCCTCTCTTCGTGTTCGTATACACATAGTACTTTAACAAGGTCTTTCCATCCAGTCCCAACTTTCGCAATCCCCTCTTATTGGTTCCAGGTGTATCCGTGTTCTTTCCTCCATGTATCCTTTGAACTTCCATGTTTCCTTTCCCCGGTTGTGCCAATACAAAAGCTTTCCTGACATGTCTTCTTTTCCCCATTCGTAACGTCTGTCAAATGTACCTCCATTTTTTCCGTTGTCTCTGTGATATTTCTTACTTCAGTTCTTTCCGTTAGTTCAGCATTAAGTATTACTTCTGGCCATCTGATATTCTCTTTCCTCATAAGATATCTCCCCTCGAATCCTCGTAATTTGCTCTCTACGTTTCTATTTGATTTCAATGCTTCCGCACTATATAGCAAAATTGATATTGCATTCTCATATTCTCAATATTTGTATTTCTAGATTCTTCCAAATGTTCTTCGGTTTCTTGAATGCACCAGCTGCTTTCCCTTTTCGGATGTTGACTTCGTCCTCTCTATCTCTTTCTATCTATGTTTAGTGTACTGTCCAGGTAGTTAAATGATTGCACTTCTTCAACACTTCATCACAATAATCAATGTTGCTTATATTTTTATAAGTAAGACCTCTTCATAACCCAATCTATTACCAATATACATTTACAGCTTTTATCGACGTCAAGAAGTTCTTATAGAGCTGAACTGTTGAACTACATGCTTTATCTTCGCTCCATTTCAAAGACAAGATTTTCCCTATAGCGCTTCTTATGTAAGATGTCTTTCCTATCCTCTCGTTGTAGTCTGATACTCCGTGAAAACTCACTAGTTTCCTTTACAATTCGTTGGTATTTTTAAACAAATGTGTCAACCTACCAGAAATCACAACTTACATACAATTTCGTACATTGAACCAGGGTGAAAGGAGAAAGAAAGACGCTTGAAAATTGCAATTTCAACTTTTTTTTTTAAACAAAAACAATAAAAACACATGGTGTATATCTTACAATATATCATATAACTACCGTGCTATTTGGTGAGAACTTACATTTTATTTACCTCATATGTAATGATCTCAGCTTCCATTTAATTTTGATTGGTTGAACGTTCCAGTGCTATCAACGCCATAGCAATTATATAATAAATCACTCCATCATGTTGAATTACCATGGAAATGTTGTAGGTTATACTCCACGAGAAACGATAACATATCAGATAAACGTAATATGAGTTGCACTGAATAATACGGTAGTTATATTAATTTCGTTCATACAAAAAAAAAAAAATACGTAAAAATTTAGCGAAATACCTTTTGAATCATGTGATAAAACATTTTATAATCTTAATTTCGTTTTCATCAATGTCACGATTCATATACGTAGCTCTTGTAGAATACTATATGTAGAATCTATGAATCTATCGTTTTTTAACCACTATTTTCGGCTTTATGCTACTTGGCTTTGTCCAATTTTCGTGTTTCCAATTGGCTTTTGTAAATATGTATATACGTTTTACTCGTTTAGATTTTTCTGGACAATTGATGTGGGCGGTTGGCTGTTGATATTTTAAATGTATGTTTATACTTAAGACTTCTAGTCTCATGCGAGAAGTGGGAAGGTTGGGCCTCATTAACCGTTTTACCACATCGCCTGGTTTCGTGTTAAGTGAACGTTTTAAATCTGTCCGCATGGATTACTAGTCTTGAGGATTGTTGTGATGTAAATTAAATTTCTTACATTCCGGTGCATAATTGTTTGATGCAGCTATTATTTGTTTGTCAATGTCTCTTGTCATGTTGATTCCATTCATCCTGCTTTTCAATATGAGATTTATGAAACTCGTCTCAATATTTGTTTTATCTCGTCAAAGGCATGCTGAATTGAACACTTTTTAGACTCGATTCATAACTCCCACATGCAATGACAACATATTTAAGATACTCTATATGTTTGTATAGAGAACTGTCATAAAAAGGGGACCGCAACGTATAACACACATCAACACATAGAGAAAAGAATAACATTCGAGTCAAAAAGATTGCATTAGGAAAAACAAAGATACAATATGCATTAACACATGTTTAACAATAACCGAATATCACATAAATCATGCCCACCTCACGTGCATCATGTGTTACGTCATCAAGTTGAAGTAGTCTCCCTTGGAAACGACACAGACGAGAAAACGACAAAAATACAACGTGGAGAGTGATTGTCTAGACATTATATTTATTATAGGGAGAAAATATAGAAATGACATGCAAAGAAACAAAACAGCTAATTAACGCCAGATGATGTTAATATAAAGAAACGTTTTTATCACTCCGAGGAATCTTCTTAAATGACAACAATTATTCCTTTTAAAAACATACATCTTAATATTGTCACGTAGAATATAGATATTTTGGACAGAACGTGTTAGTGTTCTTAATGAACACTGTATAAGCTATAGATATGTCGACTGCATTCACGTGAAGAATGGTTACTGTAGAAGGAGACAGCAATATTTGAAAACAATCTATCAGGAATACAATATATGAAAAAGAAAATACATGTCTTAATGCAGTGATGACAAGGATTGAATGATCCGTACATAAAAAATTAAAAACACCTCAAATAATTTTAAAGATCTGGTTGGACACATGACATGTTAATTGCCATGACCCTGAATTTGGTCATGTTACATAATCTTAGCATGCGATACATCAACCATGATCATCTATCACCATCGAGAATCCTTATTGTATTATATTGAACTTGCGACTAGCTTCAGTTTTTTCTTCTTCATTTTTTTAGATCATTGTACTTGTCTCGTCAACATTACACTTTCTAATAAATAATTTCAGGATTCGCTGTTAATCTTTATTTATATTATATTAGCATCTCAGTTGCATTAGGCAATAACGCCGGTACATTGGTTCCTTCTCGTACGATCCCTGCTGTGCTTTCTTATTCATGCCGATGCTTCTCTTTCTGCCTTGGCATATAGTTTTTCTCTTTTGGGTTTTCGTCACGATATCAATGAAAGAATCTGGTAGTACGTACGTCCTAGCTCAGTATCGAAGAGGTTGCAAAAGACCGAATTGACACTAACCACCACGAATGAAATAGGAAACGTTCACCACTCGTGATTGAATCATTTTGTTTTTTTCTGGGTGCGTTCCCCTATTTTCTTTTAGTTTAATTAAGCATAATTTATTGCCATATATACAAATGGATAGAACAAAAGTTACCACAACTTAAGTACCTTGCTCCGTTCATAAAAATACATGAAATGTACATTAAGTCACGAGAAGAAAATTTCATGAACGCACAATTATTATTTATAAAAGGTGAATAAAGGATGGGGTTGCAGGGGAAAGGGATTAGCGGATGGGTCCTTAGGTGAAGACTGACAAATATGTTTTTTGACTAGTAGTAATTAAGAAAAGGATTGAAACTTGATAACATGAATGTACAAGAATGACGGTTATTAGGAAACGGAATAACGCCAACTCGAACCTTTTGTACTTTTGATAAATTGCTGTGTATAATGGAAAATATAGCATCAGGTAAATTTATCATCCCAAACAAGATTTTCTTTAAGTTAAGACTTAAAGGGCGCACGTGAGAAGCATGGTGTCTTTCGAGGTACTGTACTTGGTACAGTTCAGACGGAAGTGTTCAGAAACTTCACAGGGATGCACACAGTGACAGGATGGTTCAGTAGTGAAATTTTTCCGGGAAAAGTTGAATTGAAGTGAGATTTCTTGGTGTCTTATTCTACAATGAATAATGCTAAGTTTTCTGTTTTCATGGATGAAATATACAGGAACTGATCGTGTTGCTGGTGTTATTTTGTGTTTGAACTGTACAAATGATGGTATATTTGTTGTGTTTCTGGTGTCGGGTTATTTCAAAGTCTGCAGGCGGATGGTATGAATGAGTTTAAAGTGTGTGTGAGTCTATATCTGGGTATTTTAATTGCAGTAGTAATGTCTAAGCTTGTATTGTGGTTGTTCGTGTGTTTTCGGTATAAAGTCAGTAAGATATGTTGGAACAGTTTGCTTTTGACATCATTAAAGTAGTGCGAGATTTTTAGTGGTTCGTCGTTATTTTTGTGTCTCCCTTTCTTTGTCCTTATCGATTTTAATGGTCCTATATTGGCGAACCCTGTGACTATCTTCCAACTGAACCTTTTCAATCAGTCTTCATTGGTTACTCCACAATTGTCCCAAACAAACTCCAGCAGTGGTCTTATAAATGTGAAATATCGTTTGTGCAGATTTTTACGTGACAAGGTGAACTTAAGAATACGAAGTATTGATAGCTGTTTGCTTGCAGATTTGATAATACTGTCAATGTAATATTCCATTTAAATTCTGAACTACATGTTACCCCTAAATGTTTGTGGTTATTTGAAAGAAAGAAAGAAAGAAAGAAAGAAGGGCGTGTTTCGGTGAGTTAAGATGAAAAATTCTGTTTTCTGAAGGTTAAAGGTCGTCATTGATCATAAGTTCAGTAGCACGAAGGTCACGAAGGCCATATGTAGATTGAGAGAATGAAGCATCTTCGGCAAACAGTCTAGTGGTAGAAGAGAGTGTGTCCGCTATGTCGTTTATGTATTAGGAACACAAGAGGGCCAAGGATCGAACTCTGAGGTACGCCAGCATTAAGGTTACCTATATTGATAATTTACCATTTCTTATTGTAGAAAGGCAATTGTATATACTGCTAACACAGTTATAAAGATTTCCGGAAAGTCCGTATTGTTCAAATTTAACATGAGACCCTTTTGCCAAACGCGGTCAAATGCCTTTGAAAAATCGAAGAAAACTACAGTGAAGATTTGAAAGTTTTCTGCTGCTTTTTTATGTCCGCGTCCATGGAGTTGTGTCATTTTAAAATTTGTTTATGATTTAATCATTTTCTCAACAATTTTCATTGCTTGATTGTTAATAATTGGTTAAGTGACCTTATTTTTTTTCAACGCATCACCAATGAGTAGTAAGGGGTGATGAAGGTGTTTTTCAAGTTAATCAACATACCGTCTCAGATAGTTTTAATGGTATGGGCTGGACACGGATATCCATAGCATATAAGGAGAAGAACTAAAACTCTGTGAAGGTGGGGCCTCCAACCACAAATGGACCTTTTTAACATTAAATAATTTCTCAATAAACGCACAATTCAGGAATGACTAGAAAGGTATAAACCTGCATAATACTGTAAACGCTTTAGTGGACGTCAGTCATGGCAATGTAAAAAAGTATTCAAAGAATATCTTGTTTTTAAGCCAAGATGACGTATGGGTGCTAGGTAGCTGGACATTTAAAATTGCCATTGTAGCTTGACTTTGTTAAGGAGACTCTCAAAACATTTAATATAAGACACAAAACCAAAACCGGTCCCGAATCTATAATAACATTGGCATCACGCGACTTTAAAGTGTTTTAGTAAGATAGACTGGTAGTTCTAGGCATAATTGTTGCATAAGAACACAATTGTGTATCTTCTCTCTCGTGTAATGAAACTAATTCTTGATATTACGGAAATATCACAGGGACTTGTTTGATCTCAAGTGATATCATCGTTAGCATACCTATACACATCTATAGTATATAAGTATGTAGAGCTCTTCGCTTTACATTAATCCGCGGGGATTGTGTGTCAAACTGTTGCTACAAACAAATTGCTTTATCAAAAGAAAAAATATCCTATTTCTAAGCCGAGATGACGGATGGTTGATAGGTGGATATAAGTTTTCGCTCTCTATAGAATCTGGTGCCATGATATATTGTGTTCCGACGAGGTAGACTTGGCGTGGTTTATATTTTAGGTGTAAAATCAGAAGACGACTTCTTTATCGCTAAGATTCCAAGACCTTATAAACGTTTTGCCGTTCTGGTAGCACTTACATTCGACCTTCTGACATTTAGAACAATAAATTAAAAAAATAATTAAAGAAAATGTGTATTAAAGTCTTAAGAAACCCCCACACATCTTATGTACGCAGTTGGATTTTTTTTCTTCTCAATTTTGCAATCGTTAATTTTTTTCTGACGTATTTCAAGAAAAAGTGCACGTTGCGAAAGCAGGAACTCTGCTGGAACCTTTCTATGAATTCCGTAATCCGAAAACTGATACTCGTAATTTAGGATAATAAAACTTAAGTGTTCCAGTGTTGTTATACTAATAATGGCAGTTTATGGAAGCCTGTTACTGTCATTATAGCATACAATATGCAAAGTCTACACATAGATAAGAGATTTCTATGTCGGATTGCCAGGATGCGCAATTTCGACATTTCTTGAATTGCGGTACATAATCTCGTATCCATGTATTCTCAGAATAACGAAATCGCAAAATCTATGGCAATTTAGATATCTAGTAATCTTGAATTTGCAATTCTCACTCTCACAATCTCTCTCGTATTGCTATCCCACAGAGCAATTTCGCGCACATTGTAAATTATACACCGTTATATTGTACTATTGCCGTAATCGCCTTCCATACATACATGTTACGCCGGTATACGGTGGTTGATGCACCATTAATACACGAGTTAATATGACTTTTATAACCTGTAGATCGAGTGCTTTATACGTAACAACATTGTTAACATCACTCTTATCGTAGAACAAGGCTAGATGTTATCATACAAGTTTAAAATTCTCTCTTTTATTGTCCTATCTTAGGGAGGAATCGTATTACTTTTGGGAGGGACATTATTTAATGTTAATAAACTGATAGCATGTTTGCAATTTTGAATATTTAAACGAAATATTGAGATAATCACAATACTCGACAAATACATGTGAATATATATTCGAATAAAAAGCATAAAAGTGAAAATATGGTTGATAAACAAATAGTTTGAATTGAAGAATGTTTTGGTGTGGCGTGATGAAGTGCTTTTTTAATTTTAAAGAACAAGTTAAGTATTCCTAATTAACTAAATATCTCTTTTGTAACAGAACCAGACGTCTAGTTCTGACACGACAAGCTCATTGAAACCAATTTCTGTTTGGGCAGGGTAAAGCTGGGCATTGTTTTATTAAACTTTTGAAAATGAATAAATCCATCAGACAAAACATGCAAATCTTTTAACGTAAATGAACGAAAACTTATTAAGCCAATTAAAATTGGTCTAGAAAACTAGGTCAGTGGAGCACCCACATGTCTGCTACCGGAGACAGGTGCACTTGCAGACAATAACTAATATAAAACCGTTAACAGTACTTCAGAAGTACACAGAACAATAAGTTGTTTCTGTATTGTGCTGTAAGCTTTAAAATAACATTTAATGTCTGTGCTACACACCCAACTCTGAAAAGTTAAATTTATTTGTAGCGGTACATAACTGCACGTCTTGGCAGATTACTGACTATTACGTGAAAGTTAAGTCAATCAATACCACCATTATACTGTGTTAAAGGCTCCTTGACATGTAAAGTAAAACTCTTGTCTTCCGAAAAGGGGAGATAATACGATAAGTCTATTATATAAATACTTGGTTTGCTATGACTTCCTAATTACTATTCATGCAATAGTTTTATAATTATGTAGCTTGGCGCTGCCAAAATAGTTGATATGGTCCGAGCTAAAGGCAGTCCTTTCACTTTGATAGGGCTCGTCAGATATTGCTTTTATTGCATTGGATAAAGATTTGAACAGCGCGATGCAGCAAAGGAGATTACTCTTGTTTTTACCGTAGCAGTCCATGTCAGATTTGGACCGGCATATGGACTGGCAGCAAGCATATCAGAGAAAAATTAACACCATGTGATCGCTTCTAAGCCTATAAATATGGGTTTTACATAAATGATATGCAATAAGAGGTTTTACAATGAAACAGCTTTTTTTTATCTCGATCAATACTATACAATTATAGCCTTTTAATGAGGTCGATAAAACCATTTATTATACCTCATTGATGTAACAGTAGCACTGATTGGCTAAACCGTGCCTTATGACGGAGAAATAAAACATCGAATCTCCTTGAGGCGCGCTCATGCTCAATCAAATCGGAGCACTCGCAGCTCATTTAAGAATCAGTGCAATTCGCATACTGTTTAAGGCTTGGTTTCTTTTCTGTATAATTAACAATTCATGGCCCTTTAAGCAGGGCGATTTGAAGATTTATTTACCCGAAGCGGTCATTTTTCCTGACGGCGGAATATTAAATGTATGCCAGTGAAGCTTCATCCTGACTAGACAAAAGACGTCACGTGCTGAATCAATATAATGTGTTATTATTTAATCATTTTATTTGGAAAATTCGAGTTGTGCATTCTTATCCACGTGTCCTTCTATTTTTTACCGAATTGAACTCGTTATTCAAAAATAGATATGAATTGACCGTCTCTTTCTATAAATAGCCCCAAAAATGACGTCACAAAACATATTATATACTATAACGTCATAAATATGTGAGTGTTACTATGCACCTGAGGAACTTAGTGAAAACGTTTGTGCAATTAGTTTAAAAGTGTTAAATCAGATAAATATTTATTCATAAAATAATATGATAAAATAATAAAACAGTTATAACCTTTTGATTTTTGTCGATGCAGTCTATGCATCGACCTCATAAAAAGGCAATTAAATTGTATAATATCATAAATGACCTGTAGCGCTAATTTCACCCTCATGACGTCATTCATCTGTTCGTGTCTTTTTTTACCCAATGAATTGTATTTTTACAAATAGCTTCGCGTCGGTCAATATCGCATTTATCGGGTCCACAAGACACCATATTCACCTCCCCACGCGTCTATAATTGTATAGTATCTACCAAAATCCAAAGGTTAAAATTGATTTATAATAATCAAAAAGTATGTAGGATTTAAAGACATGACGACATACTGTTCATAGGCATAGACGGTCCCAAACTTTATCGCTATTTTTTTCAATATTTTATTATCCTCAGATAATATAAGGGGTACCGGGAATGAGGAGCCACCGGCTAACCCCTTTACACAACTGCATAATAAGTTTACATTTTTGAAATAAGTTCTTTCATTCATCATACATATCTGCTTTTATTTAACTTTCATACAATATTTTACTCATTATTTTATTCTGCGGTATCTATAAATGTTTAGTTTCCGGCAATATGTGTAGCGCCGTGTACCGTACTGTTTCGAATTTTAGTGTGTTCCACAACGTGATGGGAGTTTGACTGGTGTAAGACTTTGTTTGAAAACATTTACTCGTGTTTTATTATCTTTAACTTATGGTGGCAATGCTGTATTTCTATTTTTATCAACGTTTTCTGCAAATGCGTTATAAAAAAAAATTGCAGTAAAAAGAATTTTACGACAACGCAACATACTGTTAATGACGTTTTTCTCCACGCCAGAGATCAATGTATCTTTAACAGAGAATCAAACTCTTCTATTTTTAGAAAAACCGAGTCAATGTCACTTTTTCTGAACGTGTCAATATAATTGTTTACGGGTGTAAAGACCGACTTAAAACCGGTGGAATTTCAAGAACTATAAAATTTCATAACAAATGGTTTTACTGACAATTGTATTTACAAAATCAAAACCAAAATAAAAAAATTAGTTTTTGGTTTTCTTTTGTTACATGTAACTTACTGTGCTGGTTTCTTGTGCTAATGGGTCTGTCTGTCTAATTTTATTATTCCAACTTTATAGTTAGTACTATGTGTCGTAAGATTGACGTCATATAGTACTGTGTGTCGTAAGTTTGACGTCATATAGTACTGTGTGTCGTAACTTTGACGTCATATAGTACTGTGTGTCGTAAGTTTGACGTCATATAGTACTGTGTGTCTTAAGTTTGACGTCATAAAGTACTGTGTGTCGTAAGTTTGACGTCATATTGTACTGTGCGTCGTAAGTTTGACGTCATGTAGTACTGTGCGTTGTAAGTTTGACGTCATATAGTACTGTGCGTCGTAAGTTTGACGTCATATAGTACTGTGCGTCGCAAGTTTGACGTCAAATAGTACTGTGTGTCTTACGTTTGACGTCAAATAGTACTGTGTGTCTTACGTTTGACGTCATATAGTACTGTGTGTCGTAAGTTTGACGTCATATAGTACTGTGTGTCGTAAGTTTGACGTCATATTGTACTGTGTGTCGTAAGGTTGACGTCATATAGAACTGTGTGTCGTAACTTTGACGTCATATAGTACTGTGTGTCGTAAGTTTGACGTCATATAGTACTGTGTG
>JAUMGZ010005030.1:0-10391 GCA_032359645.1 Pododesmus macrochisma | reverse complement strand
ACATTATTCTGTACTAACATTATTCTGTACTAACATTATTCTGTACTAACATTATTCTGTACTAACATTATTCTGTACTAACATTATTCTGTACTAACATTATTCTGTACTAACATTATTCTGTATTAGCTCTCTTAGTTGTGCCATTGATTTATACTTGTATGTTCACAATTTCATTCTTATTCATGAATTGTTTTGTTTGATGATCATTTATTAACTATGTCCATCAAACTTTTCAATGCTTCAATGTAGATGATGAGTGAACTTACGTGTAGGTTAGTGTCACATTTCGTTGTCGATGTACATGTGTTTGGATCCCTGGAGTTGCTGCAGTTATAACATTCCACTGTATAATTGATTTAAAGTATAGATGTATTTAATGCACATATCTTCAATAGTACCAGCTTAAATTGCTCAAAAGTGACAAAGCAGATGATAGTGTTCTTTTTTTACATTGAAGAATGTCTCAGTTTTTCTTGACAATAACGTACTCTCATATTACTCCTGTACCATATGAGGTCTGGTTGACGTTACCTTTCATACCGTTATATGATGCAAAATCAAAAAGTATCTCATCGTGTTTGACCTCTAACATTGTTTGAGTAACTCTTATATGTACTTTAGCTGTATCGTATAAATAGTTTTGTATTAATGCGTGCACACACACACACACACACACACACACACACACACACACGACTGTGTTTTTAACTATTTCAGTTACTAAGCAACAACTAACATCGCTATATATTTGGATTGTTGTATATTTACCACAGTGATAACAATGCTCTGGACATATCTTCTTAGCCCATTCCTTCCGACAAAAGAACGCATCGTTTTGTGTAAACGTGTTACAAGCTTCTTTGGAGTGGTCGATACATTGTGGGTTTTCTATGAAACAAAAACTTAAACTTAAAAAAACACTAAGCAGGGTCATTACAAGAAGATAGACAAAAAAACCAACTATTTTATCAATATATTGAGAACATACTTGGTAAGATATTCAACTTAATGAACATTGTATCTTAACGTTCATTTGATTGCAACAGCAGTTTCATTTTGTGTTGACCGCTAAATTGCAGAAACTTATTTTGACCTCAGTGTCAGGTCGTGAACTAACTGAATCATCCACATTTTAACATGTGTAAAATTAAGATTTTGTCTTTTACAATTATTGGCAATCTAGTGGTACACATGACAACAAGCTCCGTTCAATTAAACACATCTGAATCCCTTTCATTGGTTATGCCATAAGAAATGTGAAAAGTTAACGCATTTGCTATGCAACCGAACCACACTCGGTCATTTATGTGAAAGTTCGTTTGGTTTGAATAAAATAAAGTTAAATAAATTATGTTTCCTTTAAGAAAAGGAAGGACCCTTTTGATTTTGGGTTCGCAGTTCAAAGGTCAAGCTCACCGGTACTAAACTTAAATATGTGTTCCGCAAGATATTTGTAATTCCTATCATAGGATTGAAATCTTTTCAAATACATTTATATTGGATCCCTTTTAGGAAGGGAACAACCTTTTGATTGTGGAAGGTATACAGTAGGTCAAAGGTGAAGGGCACTGTTATCAAAATATAAGCATTTACTTGAGTTCTTTTCTGCACGATATCTTTAATTTTCTTGATTGGATTAAAACTGAACTTGTTACATTGGTTCCGTTTAAGGAAAACAGGACTCTCTTGATAGTGGGGTTAACAGGTCAAGGTCAAATCCACTGGTTCTAAAAACAGACGACATATTTACTTCATTTTGTACGTGCTATTCATTTACTGAACTCGTTATATGCGTGGTGCTTGGTTGAAATGTTACAAAGCGTAACCTATATTGCACCCGAAGGTTGACTAAACTTGGTCATCCGTGATCCAAGGTTTAACGTATGCAAGTACATTACGTATGTATGTGTAAAGTACTAGGCTTTAGATTTCTGAATTTTTGTAAAAAAAAACCCTTCCTTTTTGCTTTTAGTAGCGACCCTGAACTCAATCATTTTAACATATCGGAATACTTCAAACGTAAGGATGCATCCTACCAAGTTTGGTTAAAATGGGTCCAGTGGTTCTTGGAGGAACGAAGGACGATGGATGGGATTTTTATTGGGAATAATCCACGTTTGACCTTGGTTTTAGAATAACTTACAGATAACCCGTTATGTGTATTGTTTACTTTTATGTATATATATATCATAAATATCAATATTCCGTCTCAGTATTCCTTCTGGCTATAAATCGATGAGTACCAAAAAGGGGTAAATTTGGGTGCATAACGAAGTTTTGAACATTGACGATATAAATAACATTGAAGCACGTACTAAGTGTCGACGGTTGTGTGTTGTTTGATACTGGGATTTGGTGATTGCATTTAGTAAAATTACAACATTCAGACTCCAAATTTGTATTTCTCTTTCTCCCTATGCTGTTTGGTGTTTGACTGCCGCTGTGGTTGAATACCCCGCATTGCTATAGACAAAGATTGGAATAAAAAAAAATGTGGGCTAAATGCATGTTATAATAAAAGGTCAGTACAAAGATCTTAACTATCATCAATTAATGGAAAAGGTTTGATATTTCCTTTAGTGTGTGGGTGATTAAGTATGTATTAGTGCGAGAACCGAACATTTGATAAAATCAAACTTTTTTTCTTCTATTTTTTGTTTTTTGGAAAGACGAGGTCCTGGAAAGACATTAACATAACAAAATTATACGTTGCCACACTTCTGTTTCTTCTAGAGCCACTCGAAATAATACAAAAATGCAATCTGAAACATGCCTCCGATAAATATGATATTTATAAGAGGAAAGAGCCAAAACTATGTATGAGATACCCCGTCCCGAACCCCAGATCTTGCTCAAGCTGCTGTCATAAATGAACGCAAGAGAAGAACTAATTTTGAATAGACAAGACTTCAGTAAATCAAAGCTACAGAGCCAAAGGGGAAACGGTGACAAAAAAATGCACGATGGTTATGATGCACGAAAGTAATGCGTTTGGAAATAGCTGAAATTGGAATTTTCCCGAATTTCTTTACAAAGAACCAACTATGTGTTCACATCTCTTATTATGCATACCAGAAAGGAATTTTTTATTTAAAATCAATATTAATAAAACATAAATTTCAGATCAAGTTAGAATTTTTTTTTTTATTTTTTGCTATTTTTGCAGGCTATTTATGCGATAGAATTTCTTAGATACCAAAATAATATGCCAACAATTGTCAATGGTTTTCTTATATATCGACTTATAGAATATTTTACAAAATCAAACTTTTTTCCAAATTTGTCACCAAGACAGAGACTTTGAAAACGAATAAAATTAACAAATAAAAATGATGGGTTGCCGAACTACTTTTTTCACAATTTTTGAACAAACCTTCACGTAAGGCGTACTTCTCCTTTATGCCCCCTACAACCTTAAAACATGAACGAATACATTCCATGTGACATTAAAATCTAAGTAATTTGAGGATTATTCTTACAAAATTTCAGTAAGATCCAACTATGCGTTCAAAAGTTATTAAACTTTGAATTACCCTAGCAACGCAAAACGTCTCATTTCATGAAACATCAAAACCGTATCACAAAGTCAGTGTTCGCCGCAACAAAATGAAGTTCCTCTGCTATAATCTGATGCGGCCTATGTTCTTTTATATTTTTTGTTGCAATAGATTACTCAATGATATTATTAGTAAATCAACACAGTTTACTTGTCTAAGCATTACATTATGTGTTTTAAAGCTGATTATACCCTACTTCCTGTCAAACTCTCGCACTTATACATCCTTAAGTTTAAGTTGACGAAAATTCTAACACAAAAACACACAACACCACCGTTTAGAACTATCACTTTGGAATGACTGTTTTTAACTTGATATTTATTATGATAACAATTTTAACGTGTTTGAAGCTCGTCACGAAGAATTGTATCAGAATGTGACTTATTACGGCTCAAATAAACACTGATAAATTTAATGATATAAACCATAACATTTATTGCCCTACATGAATTTGCTGTTGTCTCGAGCTGCCCTGTAGCGTAGCTTCAAAAAGTACTACATAAGTACCGATTCTGGTGCAGTCTGACCAGTGTCCAGTCCCTAAATAAGTGAATAAACGGTTCCATCCTTTCCTGTGGTAGGGGTTACCCCTCTATCCGGGAATAGTAGTAAGTACTTCCCCCTGGACCGGAGAAGCGATGACCATCGTCCAGCGATATAACGTTAGGTGGCTCCCCATGTAGAGACTGCTATCGATCGATGGCGTCACCGTGTTATATTTAGTATGCGATTGCTACATGTTTAGAGAATATCCAAACTGGGTTAGACACGCCTATTTGATGAAAAGAGTTCTCTTTTGTAGAATGGAGTCTCGAATCTTTTACAGGTACTTGAGGATTGCCCACAATGCAACATCAAAGAAGGTATACAAAGCCTCTTAAGGTCAACATGTTCGTCCCAATGCGACATTTGCTCTAGTGCCTATACGTGGCCTCACGACTTATAAAGACATATGAGTGCAAAACACTCCCAGCACCACAAGGACCACCAGTAGTGAGAATTCAATACTACTACGATACAGTATCAAATGTTATCAAAAAGTGGACATGAATATATACCCAGCATCATCGTCATCATCATCAGCAGCAACAGCAACAGCAGCAGCAACACGACTTCATGTTTAAACACCCCATTACTACCAGTGTCCTGGATGTAAATCAAGTGGAAAGAGCTCGTTCGTCATGATTCGCCTTCAAAACTGTTTGACCAAGATATAACTGCACCACAGAGAATCGTATGACTATACAAAATGTTTGAGCCCCTCCATGACGTTATCACAGCAACGGCCGAGTCTAGAGTCAAGTTCACACGAGGCAACCCACTCGATATGGACCAGAATAATTCCATAAAGCCTGACATTACAAACCTAATAGTGCTGGACGACTTCATGGCCTTGGCGGGCTTGTGAACTATTCGTTTATCTTAAAGGTTAACGGATAGTTCATAGTATCAAGTCATCGTAGCTGTCATAGTCGTTAAACAAAACTTAAATCATAACAAAGATCCAACGCAGAGATGCAACTGTCATTTTTTGTAATTTTCAAGGATCCTGTCGACAAACAGCAGGTCATGACCCTATAAATGTATCCCAAGAATCCACAGCATTTAATGAGACAACGAAGCCGTAAGTAAGCCTTTTTCGGTACTTGCTTGTGGATCTGAAATCGATGACACCAGAATCGATGCACCTTCGCAGTAACGTGTTCACCCACGAACCTATGAAATGGGGACAGGAGGTCGAGTTTCGATCCTTTTGAAAGCAACACTCCCATTAAACGGACGTATTCTCAGCAGCAGCTAGAATCCCACATACTTGCACAATTGCAACACAATCTTAACCGTTTTAAACAGAAGATTATCAGCGGCAGCACGAGCACCAGCAGCAAGTCTGTCTGTGACGATTGTTGAATAGTGTGCCAAGACATGCACGTTTAATGTTAGTGTTCAATGATTGACTCTCGTAAAGGAAAACAAGAGTCAGTAGACGATTAAAATGAACATATGACAAAAAGGTGGACCTCCTTTGAAGGACAGGAGTCAGATTACGAAGCCGGATGACGTGAAGAGCATGAAGCTTTTATCATTATGTTGGATAAGGCAAGGTCTACTAACGAGGCAGAAAACATGAGAAACATGTGAATGAATGAATGTCTGAAGATGAAGCAGAGACGAAGGCTAACGAGAAGATGAGACATTGATGAATTAAACGTGAACTATGTGTCCATTATTCAGTTATAAAACGGATCGAACCTCGAGAAGGTCATGGAGGGTATGACCGAATTTATTGACGATGGTAATGGAGATCGAAAGAGATGTGGAATGACGGAAAATCAGACGACAACGATTATGGATAATCAGAGAAGGAACATTAATACATCCGTCGTGCTAGAAATGAACCTCATGCAGCGTGTTTGACTCTCGACGAAGAATGTTGCATACCTTGGAAAGGTATCTAAAAGACATGTATTACGGCCCTGCAAATGCGGGGAGTTTCTCTGGACCGTAAAAAGGATAGGAAATACGTCATCAGTAAAACAAGATACAAAAATGGCTACAACGACAGGAACCGTACAGCCTTCAGTAATCCGTCTGGCGACAATGCAACAGGAACAAAATCCTCTTAAGGACGACCAATGGTTTACATATCTCATGGACCTGGTCAAATTCAAGAGCAAAAACAACGGTTAATCCGACGTACTCGTGGTTATAAAAGTGTGCTCTAAGTATCTAAGGATGAAGCCTTTGAAGGACAATAAAGGGGTATCCGTGGCCAATGCACGCGGAGACATTTTGAACGAGTGAAGACGTCTTTTACGGGTTAGTACGGATAGAAGTCATGAGAATTAGAATTAAAGAAGTCAAAGCTCTCTTTAATCAATACTATATCCAGTATCTCTATGCCAAAAACGAAACCAAGGCTGCCGTTGCCGAGCGCGTAATGACGTCCAGAATTTATAGATATTTCACATACAAAATGAAATTTTAATACGTGAAAACCTCCAGGCGTTAGCAGACAGTAATCAGACATATCGTTGGATCATCGGCAGTTCCAAGAAAGGTCAACAAAAATATGGAGACCAACATCTGGTGGCGGATGGATTGGCAAGAGAAAGAAAGAGAGAGAGAGAGAGAGAGAGAGAGGGAGAGGGGGAGGGGGGGAGGGAGAGGGAGAGAGGGAGAGGGAGAGAGAGAGAGAGAGAAAACTAAGAAAAGAAGGTCTGCAAACCGTTCAAGTTTAAGGTGTAATATAAGACGGTCATATCTCAGGAACTCGTTCACGTAGGATACGACGAGAGATGGACGAGGGAAATATTTATTACATGTAGGCTTACCAGTGAAGAGTCAAAGACTACGCTGGTGACAATATTAGAGGTTCTTTCCAAAAGCCTGAACTGCAGACGGTTGACGCAAGGGACGATAACAAGTAGAAATCGGAAGCCACATTGAAGACCGGAGGGAAGCTACATTGGCCAAAGAAATTCAATTAATGGACTCGTGCAGCGGATGTTTTAGGATTTGTTTTTATCGCGATGTAGGAGAGTGAACTGCCCAGGAATGGTCTCACCTCAGGAACCTTCAATGTCGGGACTGGTGTGCACGGTTCCTCTTCGATAGTGTTAAACAGCTATCATGTCGTTGTGAACAATGCTTTTAGGTTCTTTATAAAGTAGAAATATTATTGTAAGGATGAGTGTAGGATGGCTTTCTGACCCACATTCATTCCATCGGGACGGGTATATTAAATGTTGTATATAAAATGGCTTGTCTTCTCATTATCATTTGTATCATCAACAGTATGCATTAACTTGAGATCAATCTAGTCTCTACAGGGAAGTCACAAAACTACAGTGTCACTGGACGAAAGTGATCGCTCCTCCAGTCAAGGGGGGGCCCTCACTCTTCCTTCCGACTAGGGAGTGTGGGCTCTACCATGGGGAAAGGGCGGATTATTTAGGGACTGGACACTGGACATTGGTCAACGTAAAACGTAATTTGGCCTCTCTTGTATATCAGTTTTAATACACAAATTGCCTTACTTTCAATAACTACTTCCAAATGCCCTTTCTTGTTGAAACCTAATCGTCGTAGGAGGTTTGAGTGTCTCGGTGACCTGGAAAGCTATGCTGGTGGTAACTTGTGTTCCTAGTAGGGTCACTCAAGTCAAACAGGTTGAAGAGTAAAGGCCAGACAAATATCAGCACGTCCTTCAGAAGAGACGCTAAGCTGGTGGTCCCGTGTACAGGGATTTTTAACCCCTGGCACGATAAAGATCCCAATGTAAAGTTCGATAAGAGTCGGCGGAAACGCCGTTGCATGGGCTCATCCTTCTTTCTTAACTATCTCTATTCCTTTCGTTTCCCGTTCCTATCGCCGCTTCTCCTTTCCTTTCATTCGGTTTTTCTACCTTGGTCTTTTGTCACGAAATTTGTGAAATACTCTGGAAGTGACGTTAAGCCCCAAATAAACAAACAAACAAACAATTCTTGACATTTTCTATAAAGAAGTTCTATGAAAGTTTTTTATTGTCCCAAGTTTATCAAACGCTCATACAAATTGCATACTTACAGTTGTATTAATACATCCAAGTCTATAGAAAATGCCAGTGTGAAGGTTGACTGCTTTGGATACAACACAATTCTATGGATACATATTAAAAACAGATTCACGCTGCTGAAATTCTTAAATATTTTTTCGACTTTAAAGTATATTTTTTGTTTAACATATTTCAAAACGCAATTGTGTATATACTGTAAAACAGTATTTACTGACTATTTTGTGTTTAATATGTGAAGTACACTTTTTAATATTAATTTTTTCTTCATTTTCACATACCACATATCACCAAGTACAATACATACGAAACAATACACATATGACCAGATGAAATTTCAAGTACACTTTATCGTACAACCGTAGGTCATAAATTCCAATGATGTATAAACACTTGACTTCTTATTTACTGAAACTAACGTGTAGCGAATTTCTTCATGAAAAATTAATTCTGACTACGCTACACCTCGTAACCTCGCCTTTTTATCAAACTGTCGTATTACCACACAGTTGTTCAACTTCTCTCAACTATTTGTTATGTTGTCGAAACTTCTTCCCACCGAAAAAGGCGTACGGCTCGACAATGGTTGTTATCGGCTTCTATATATGGCTGACACACTATATAGAGGCGTTTCAGAGTGTGTAATGTGTTTGACCCCTTATCGTGGATTGAGGTGTGCCTTGATGGCCTAGCATGTTATGCTGGCGGTAGCTCATGCTCCTGACAGGGTCACTCAAGTCAGACAGGTTGAAGGGTAGATTGGCAACCAAAGATCAGCACGTCCGTCGCAGGGAACGCTAAGCTAAATCCCCTAGAATACCCATGAAAAGCTACATATAGGAAAAAGCGGAAACACCGTTGAATGGGCTCATCATTCTTTCTGAACTATCCCTATTGCTTTGATTTCCCGTTCCTATCGCCGCTTCTCTTCCTGTCCTATTGTATGGTTTTTCTTCTTTTGTCCTTTTTCACGACATCGGTGATATACCATGAAAGTAACATTAACCCTAATCAAACAAACAAACAATTAAATAAGTTATTGAGGTTCTACAAAGTGAAGGTTGCTATAACCTGACCTTGGTGACACTTTACGGACGTTCTTCAGAGTGAAGATTGCTATTACCTGACCTTTGTGACAATTTACAAACGTTGTACAGAGTGAAGGTTGATATAACCTGACCTTGGTGACACTTTACGGACGTTATACAGAATGAACGTTGCTATTACCTGACCTTGGCGACACTTTACGGACGTTGTGCCAAGTGAAAGTTGCTATTACCTGACCTTGGTGACACTTTACACACGTTGCACAGAGTGAAGGCTGCTTTTACCCGAAATTGGCGACACTTTACGGACGTTGTACCGAGTGAAGGTTGCTATTACCTGACCTTGGTGACACTTTACGGACGCTGTACAGAGTGAAGGTTGCTATAACCTGACATTGGTGACACTTTACGGACGTTTTACAGAGTGATGGTTGCTATTACCTGAACTTGGCGACACTTTACGGACGTTGTACAGATTGAAGGTTGCTATTACCTGATCTTGGTGACACTTTACGGACGTTGTACAGAGTGAAGGTTGTTATTACCTGACCTTGGTGACACTTTACGAACGTTGTACAGAGTGAAGGTTGATATTACCTGACCTTGGTGACACTTTACGGAAGTTGTACAGAGTGAAGGTTACTATTACCTGAACTTGGCGACAATTTACGGACGTTGTACAGATTGAAGGTTGCTATTACCTAAACTTGGTGACACTTTACGGACGTTGTACAGATTGAAGGTTGCTATTACCTAAACTTGGCGACACTTTGCGGACGTTGTACAGAGTGAAGGTTGCTATTACCTAAACTTAGCGACACTTTACGGACGTTGTACAGATTGAAGGTTGCTATTACCTGACCTTGGTGACACTTTGCAGACGTTATACAGCATGAAGGTTGCTATTACCTGAACTTGGCGACAATTTACGGACGTTTCACAGAGTGAAGGTTGATATTAACTGAATTTTGCGACAATTTAAGGACGTTGTACAAAGTGAAGGTTGCTATTACCTGACCTTGGTGACACTTTACGGACGTTGTACAGAGTGAATGTTGCTATAACCTGAACTTGGTGACAATTTAAGGACGTTGTACAAAGTGAAGGTTGATATTACCTGACCTTGGTGACACTTTACAAACGTTTTACAGATTAAAGGTTGATATTAACTGAACTTGGCGACACTTTACGGACGTTGTACAGAGTGAAGGTTGCTATTAACTGAACTTTGCG
>JAUMGZ010005019.1:0-10392 GCA_032359645.1 Pododesmus macrochisma | reverse complement strand
CCCCCGAACGTGCCGATCATTGTTTTAACCTCTAAGTTGCAATTGAATCTGTTTAACTTTGGTGACCCTACTAGATCAGCAAGTCGCACAACCAAACTACCAATACCGTGGAGGGATGAATATACCGGAGCGGCCTGAACAGGACTAAGGAGGGACGTGCATCACAGTTTTCTTTAATAACTGTCTTCAAGTCAATAGAGGTGGAGATTGCAAAGCTGGCTATCCATAAACCCTACGGGGTAAGGAAATAAGTCTAGCAGAAGAGTCCGGACGTCTGTCGTGTTTCGTTTTCATAAGCTTTTTCCCTTGCCATAAACCAGGAACCGCGCAAATGGCTATCCACGAAGTTTTTAGATTAACTGAAGACAGGTCAGGGTCAGTACTATGACTAACATTGGTTAGGGAAAAAACCTATTCAGCCATACCATTTGAAAGCAAGAGGTTAAATAGAGGCTGGGATAGCTAACGCTTTGCAAACAAAAATTTAACAAAAAGAGCAATACATCTAATTGTTGATAGTTTGCTATCACTGAAAATGTGCCAAGATAAAAGAGAGCCCATTGCTGTTGGTTGTAGATGAAAATATACATGGCAATTTTTTTTTATTTTCAGGGAATTATTATTGTCCGTCATTACTATCGTGATTTTCACCATCCCTTTCCCCTTTCCGTTGGCTTTGCAGCTGTGATTTACCGACGTCTTGTCTATTATAACTTAATTTTCCCTAAAGACTCCATAAATGACGACTGCTTCGAAGCTAGATCTGGAATTCAGGACAGGTGTGTCGCACACAGAGTATTGGCTCTTTTTTCTTGTAAATATTATATTTATTGGAGGCATGCTTCAGATTGCATTTTTGTACGAGTCTTCCGTTTAACGGATTGGACGATTAAGTCACATCGCACTTATTTGAAAGGTCGAGACCTTTTTGGTAACGTCTCTTTACTTTAAATATTATATTCAAAAACAGTATTGTGAGAACGTATATCGAGCAAAAAACATTTTTCATACGCAACCAAAATGTTAAGTTTAAATGTGTTAACTTCGAAATATCCATAATTGAATCAATGTGATAAATATAACTAAGAAAGAAGAACACAATATTCCAAATAAAGACCGAGTCCGTGAAGGAGCCGAGTTATGGTCCCTGGTGTCGTCGAAATACTGTCGTTCGCGACGTTCACACGTTGGTGGCCGACTTCCTAGAATTAGTGTCTCTAAAAACACAGATGCCTTGTTGCCACAATTTGAATTTACAATATTGGTTAAACACGACATGGCTTCGTCCATGTACCTGAAAGTAAAAGACAGAGATGTTTGTGATTAATTTGTTTACTTTAAGATTCAATAAATGGTGGCTTGAATCTGCAAGATTATTGTAAAAGTCAAAGTCAAAACTCATAGATCTGAACTAAGTGTAATTCAAGAATATGCAAAGCAGCAAGTCGGTCCGCATGTATTACTAGTTTTGATGATTGTTGTGATATCAACTTAATTACATGTTCTTACATTCTGGTGCTTAATTGTATGACGCAGTTATTGTTTGTTTGTCAATGTCCCCCGTTCTGTTGATCCCATTCATACTGTTTAATAAAAAGTATCAAAACCAAAGTGAACATTTCATCCCTTCAAACAGTGGTCGTGATGGACAAATTGTGACATTTCACATTTTGACTTCGTCTGACTTGAGGTTTAAAAATTGCAACATACTTTATCAAGATAGAAGTTAACTCACGTGCACGTTGATAAAATGAGGACGTCCATAGGTGCTCTGGCCTTGACTTTTAATAAATGGCTGATTGTTTCTTCTTTACTGCACTCGACGGCAGCTGGATGTTGGTCCGCTATACATTTAGCATATTTCTCATACACTGTGAAGATAAATAGTTCAAGGCTAAAAAAAATCGTACAAATTAAGTATCACAGTTACACTTTTATTATGATAATTGGACACAAAATCATAACATTTAAGGTAATAATTACATACAATATAAAATCCATGCCCCATTCGGTAATGTTAAGACTACAAACTTGCAAACAGAGCATCAATAAATATTGAATATCTGCAAAAAAGGAAAACCAAATCTGTGGGACCGGATCTTCTCCCAAATTCCAGGCCTAGCTACGAATCTATCGACACCAAAGGACGCTAGATAAACACAGGCTGGGAGTCATGAAATAACCAAATGTAAGTACTAATTTAATAACTAAGTTTAAGTAACAATTTAATAGCCAAGTTTAAGTACTAATTTAATAACAAATTGTTTATTACAACAATAACCAGTAGCTTACCTTCTAAATTCGCACAAAAATAGCTTATAGTTTCTATAATTTTATCTTTGTCAAACAAACGTTGCAATATTTGCTCTTGTTCTGTTGTGCCAGGACAAGCGTCGAGGATATTCTGCATACACGCACCAGCGTCAATAAGCTTGGAAGCCCTGCAAAGAAGAAACCAAGGTATAAATTGTCATTTATTTTTGAAAAAATTGAAGTCGTAACAACACTAAAAAGTACTAAATGTAAGCAAAATACAGACACACAATGGAGAATTTTTGGAGACATATGAAACTATAGCCTGTTCTCATAATAATTGCTCATTCAAGGATGTCGACCAGAGATAACATTTTAATTTCAAATAAACACATTCAAACGTTAC
This sequence comes from Pododesmus macrochisma, assembly GCA_032359645.1. Classification (NCBI taxonomy): domain Eukaryota; kingdom Metazoa; phylum Mollusca; class Bivalvia; order Pectinida; family Anomiidae; genus Pododesmus; species Pododesmus macrochisma. The sequence continues at coordinate 7,733 of JAUMGZ010005019.1, read as the reverse complement.
AATGTCACTGAATGACACACGTTTAACATATTAAATGTGTTCTTGCCTTGGAAGAAAGAAATGGTTTACTCGTATAAGTCTACAGCATTCCCAGCTTTTCTTCACGAAATAGACACTGTTGTTGCGTATCATTTTATAAATATTGTCAACACAATGACACCCGTTTCCGAATCAAAAATCGTTTGCATATGTATAGTCCACTTTTGGAGATATATGATTATAGATACTTACAGCCTGTTTTGTTACCAGACTTTACCATTATGTAGTTTTCCAGAAACATTAGATAAAGACCCAGTAGCAACCTAGAGTTTAACTTTTTCTAATGCCTTATTTTGAAATTGATCAACTATTGATTAAGTCTTATAGCATAGCACAAGAAGCATTTAGAATTAACGACAAATATACAGGATATTTTGGAATTTTCGAAGTTATGAGGTAGTAGTTATTTATGCAGACAAAGAAGAGCATGCCCTGTAGTGTTCATTGCTAGAGTATACATGCAAACAGAATCAAGCTCTATAATAGTATCACACAGCTACCAGCTATATGTGTTTGTATGTGCATTGTGTTGTCCGTAGATTTGCCGATTAAAAAAAATACATGCTAAGTATATTCATATTATTCCATATAATATATAGCAATGTATGTGTCTATCAAAAATTCCTGATAGTATTTGCTAGACGAGTACATACCTTGCTATTAATATGTCCGTATTCTAGGGTATTCCTAGAGTTAATTATAATTATGTTTCTAATCAAAAAAGCAAACGTCTGGCGAACTTGCTCATTTTATATAAAAGTGTTGGTCTGTCATCATTACATGTATATACAAATCACTCAGTTGTTTAATACGACTGAGCTTTTTGATTATACCAAGTTATTTTGTTAGACAAATACATTTCACGTGAGAAGAAAAGAGGAGAAAAGGCGTAAACAATTACAAAACAACGCACACATATTAAAAGAAGGTATTGTTCACTATTCTTGTATGAGCTATATATAGATATACACGATGCTAAAGATTATTTAGTTATTATAATTAAACATTTAGAATGTATATCAGAAATTGTTCACATTATCTCATTTAATGTTATCGTATCTGCCTTACAAACTGAGAAGAATGAGATCCTTTTCTGAATCATGTCAAACAATTTTCTACAGACTGCTCCATCCGAAAAATGATCCAGTTATTCAGTTATTAGGCGATCTCTTAAACAGTATCCTAACTTGACACTAGGTTCGAATATTTGACATTGCCTGTAACATATCTTTCACGTTATTTTTCGTTTTTCAATAGCGTTCTTGTCGATTAGAAACAGCAAGGAAATCATTTGTGCGAGCAAGATCAGGCAGAAGACTAATTATAAAGTCGGGCCAGTAACGGTCGCTTAAGATCTAAGACAGATCGTTGTAGAGGAAGGAACTAACAGATAACAAGCGTGAATGAAAAGTGGTAGTAAACTGAAACTTTAAACTTAAAAAAAACAGCATACGACGACAACCAACCACCACCGCATCCCAACTTAGAAAAGATAAAAACACAGGAAAACCTCTTACCAAACATCAGCACGATGGCTTGATAAAATAAAACAAACATTCACAAATTAATATATATATATACCATTATTTCACACATTAAGTATACGGCAAGATTGGATATATGCAATGCTTAATATTTGTGCTGTTAATACATATATTATTCTACTTTCGCAAATTTCTTCTATATATATTTTTGGATTGTTTGAAGGGTATCATAGAATTCAACATCGAATTACACTGAATTTACAAATATGTAACATGCATACCATTCGCCATGTTGATTTGTAATTAACCAATGTAGACATGCTGCAGAACACCTAGCAATTAGAGTTATCTCCCGTCTGGCTTATTACTACTTAGTCTTAATGTTTTTCTTTCAGAGAAATTTACTATAATTTTAACCATAGTGCACTAGTTAGTATTACAAATACCATTTACTTTAATTTGAACTGTATATGTGGTACCTTACAATACGTTTTTGTGACGACTGAAGTTAATTTGATTACACCCTTACAAATGGATACGAACCTTATCAAAGGCGCTAATATACACAATAATTAAATATTTCTTGATTATTAAACATTTCTTCATTGTTTATATTCTTTTTCACTCGAATATGCGTTTGACACAGAGCGGGTCAAATTACAGGACGTCGTAATCACACGAACATTAACAATCTTTAATAATAATAATATTTAATAATCCAGTAGATAAGCGCCTGTGTTTCACATGCATATTTGGAAAGATCACAGAAAGTAGCCTCATGAAAACTTGAGCCGGTCTAGTTCGGGGTTTAATCATGCAAATTCTGTATTTTATTTTCATGAATAAAATCTTAAAGATAAATGTTTGTGTCGTCCTGTTTTATATGTTTTATTTCTCTTCGTGTAAGAAAATGATAAAGTTACAATGAAACACGTTTATCATAACCGTATTCTCAATGAATGGGCATGATGGATATTCCTTATTTCTTAAAAGATAAGAAGAGTTTATTTTATCGATTACAGTAAACAAAAATATTGATATCAACATAAAAAAGAAATGAAAACATTATTTTTAAGTATTTACATCCCTGGCTACTTTCCTTCTTAATTATATATAAAGCAACTTTTCATTTCCCAAATACTTACTGACAAGATTCTCTCATCATGTTGATTCCCTCCCTAAGTGCCTGTGGAGGATCTTGATCGACCGGGGGTCCCAAACCAAAGTTTGGTAAGGACGAGTATGTACACAGTCTCATTTCATGTAGAGCGTTCTGTGGACACTCAGCCGACGTCAGAACAAATGCTGGAAAACAAAAATGATAATTATGTACTGTGCGTATAAGTCATACATTTCTTCTCTAACTCTCACACAGTTGGTCTGCTGGAACTGTCTGTGATGAAGTAAGTGATAAATTAAGCTTAAGCGTTTAATTACGTGTAGTTAAAAGAAGAAGAAGAAGAAGAAGAAGAAGAAGAAGAAGAAGATAGCATCACTAGTAAATGGGCAAAGTAAGGCGTGACCTTGGTGACAAGTCCATTTTATATCATTGTTGCGGTGTGGATTTTGTCCTTAATTAACAGGGATTTCTTCCCCGCCCCATTTGGCTTCCTGGTTTTGATTCATCTAAGTTTTGTTTCTAAATTTATTTTCTCTTGAGCGTGTTTTGGCGATGGTTAATTTGTATCTCGCCTTTGGTCATGAGCCAGGTTCTATAGCTCAATTGGTTGGCTGGACGTTTCTGACTTCATTCTATAGATGACTTTTTCTAGGCGCTTCTATTGTTCTTTTGTCAACATCCTTTGATATCACGAGCTTATTTCTTCCCGCTTTATCAAATACATACAGAGAGGCCAATACCGACAGAGGGGAAATTGGATAAAATACTAGAACACTATGAAATGTTATATAACAGTAAGTGACATTGAATTCCTCTGAACAACTGTTGACCAATTCAGTCTTTGCCAACGAAGATAACGTTACAATTTGCATTAAAATTATTCAAGACTTCCTCACCAAAAAGTGTACCATTGTGAAACCCACTAGTGATTGGGAGAAATTAAGACATTGCTTTCAAGAGATTGGGATCTTTTGGCAAACATATTGACTAAAAGTGTTAAACTTTGACCCCAAGACGAGTAGCCTATGTTTGTCCCCATTTTTACTACTTAGATACTCTTGGTTCTTCAGTCCCAACGGTTACTACAAATACAAACATCAATGCCTTTCTCCTAAGGACGGATCCTAACAAGTCTTAGTGAAATTGATCTAATGGCTTTGGAGAGTGAAGTTCAGATATGTAAAAGTGTATTGGTTTGACACCATCTCAAAATGCCCGTTTCATCTGGCAAGTTCAAGCTGATGGTAACTTTTTGTTTTGTTTATTTGCTGTTTAACAATCATATTTGTCCTGTTTATCCAATTTCTGCTAGTTTTTATTTAGGGCCTGATCCCGACAGATGTCGAGAAAGACGGTCTCCATATCTGAATATTATAATTGTGTTGTGCACATGCAGCTTAACATCACGTCTCGTTAGTATACGCTTAATGTATGTCATTTACTAAAGAGTTACTCCTGTCAGGTACCAGATAATACGTTATTAAGTCTACCGTACACGATTCCAAATCTACTGTAACTAAGTGCTAAATATACGTTCTGTTTATAAATAAACTGATGCTATTCTTCACAAAAATACACGCTCTGCACGTGAAACGTTGGACATAAATTACATTTGGAATCTGTGTTTATTTCTTCCTGACGTAAGTTATCTAAATACATATAGTAAGAAGCGTGTTAACAGGACAACGCCTCTGTAAGACAGCACGATATCTTACATCAATTAAGTCCAACGTTAACCTCCTAGTCTGATCACCATTCATACTATTGATTCTTTATAACGACAGTGCTGAATTGTTTTAATTTACCTTTAGAAGATCTTTTATATCGCCTTTTATCGGATATTGGAAGACATTCAAACAATCTAGAATCATTTCCAGACATTTTATATGCATTGAATAGACTGCTACCTATTTTTTTAACCTGCTGACGAAATAGTTGGCTACAGAATCCATTCTGTATTCTTTCAAACCAACTATATTACGGTACTTGGTGTATTGACGTAAGAATGGCGTTTTTATTTACCAGGGACATGTGTAAGACAATTAATAAAATCACATGTGCCATTATCATCATGGAACTAAGACGACGTAAAGTGTACGTATTTATAGAGGTCACAATTGCGTTCTATATATTGCTATACATTGACTTAAATAGTAAAATTGAACCGTTATTGAAGATGAGTTATGTAAATGCTTCATTGCACGGTACATCTATATTAAACGACTGTAGACAATGATATAGGTTTGTCTCACGGTATAACATTGACTCTTGACATTATACATGTGTACGGTGCACTACACTTCCATCTCTTGTAATTTACGATGAATCATACACTGAATTGGTGCAGTGTAATTTGCATATGCACATATTGCACATTTCAAGGTGAAATGTTCGTATTTCTGAGTACATTCAAGTTAATAGCATCCACTATTTAATGAACCCCAACACTCTGTGTATGAATCACTATCATAGTCAATATCACGATACATAAACAGTGCGATAAATGGCGCAATCAGCAGAAACGTGTAATTATATGTTAGAGTCAGGAAATAGTTTTCAATTAAACAACCATCTATTTTTATGTTTGTAAGGTATAGTTAATAATATTTTTGTAAATATTTAGCAATACATCTGATATTGTTTGGTAAGAGTTTGTGTATATAACATAATAAGAACTATTTACATGGAGGAAATTACAGATAGGTTCAAAGATCTCTCTCTCTCTCTCTCTCTCTCTCTCTCTCTCTCTCTCTCTCTATGTGTCTGTGTGTGTTGGAAATAGATGTTTTTATTTGTATAATACAGAAAATCAAGCTGGCTAAAAACGTTAAGCTGCAATTGTTCTGGGCAATACGACCAGGTTAACTGCATGTTCCAGGAACATAAATACAGACAATAATGGCTTTACTTTGTGTAATGCCAATAACAGACAGATAACTACACATCTAAAGTCCATCTGACATTTCACGTAATTGAACGAACAGCAAACAATAACTCGGTAAAATCAATGAACAGTTTGTTATAGGATATTTCCCCATTCCGCTTCGGTAGCTCCACTTTCCTCCGATTGTCTTATTTTTCCTTCATGACAATCGTTTTAATACTTAATTTCATAAAACTACAAGTCTCATTTAAACAAATTGCATAATATGTACTTTATAACAAATTTCATATATATATGCTTTGTACAAACAATTGTTCCTTCGGGTAATAGAAAATATCGAAAATTATTTTGTTTATTTCAACAGTTGCCGATATTTTCTGATAAGTTTGTTATGTTTTCCGTGGATATTGAATATAACTGGACTACCATCGAGTGTACATTAAACAAACGCAAACGTTAACGTATTCCTCCCAGGTTTCAACAAGAGTAAACATTTAAGAAATAATTAACGTTTTAGTGTATATTGTGTTGTAATATATAACGAAGACGAGAAAATGTAATACATGTAGATTTAATATTTGCGTAAACACAACAAACCATGTCACAAAGCCAGGACTGTAATATGTGATGTATTATCTCTCTACGTGCATATTCAGCATTTTATTAAACAACACATGGGTACTGCTGATGCAGACTTTATCTTATCTCATGTCGAGTTTTAATGTATAGAGTGCAACCACACAGATATGATGTGTTTGATTATAAGAAACAGTGTAACGCAGAATAGATAAGGTCTATATCCATTTAGTATCTGCAGACATAATTCAAGTAGTTCACCACGAACTTGAACATCAATATTTAAGATTATATGTTTATAAGATAAAATCGAATCTTTCTGTCAATGCCTATTGTAACAATATACAATGATTATAACATAAAAAATAAGGATAGGTTATATTTAACAGCGTCTTCATAAACATGAAAGCAATTACACTACACACTATTTACTGTGAAATTCAAAATCTATCAGTCATCGGACATGGGCACGAGGAAAACAGGGAATTCACACAGAGAAACCCCAAACAAATGCAAATATTAACGTACAAATATCACGAATTTGTATTAAAAACAAGAAGCGTAATCAGATGTCCTGCTAAACATGCGTCGCGTGTCGTGATGTCTTCGTGTCAGTTCGGTAGATCACAATGTTTACTACAATTTACCAAAGTTATATCAGTGGCATATCAAAAACAGACTACGCAAATATTATCTTCTATTCAAATTGCTATATATCACTGCTAAAGAAATGATGAATAGGATCTCACAGATGTTAATAGGAAAAAGAAAAACTAAATTTAAAACTTCTATTTACAAACCGAATTTACTATATGTGTATTTTGATCTTGCTTCGTTTTAATTTGTCACATTGATAACTTCTGAGTGAGTTATGTAGTTTTTATGCACACGTTTTACTTGCTGTTCTGTCTACAATAAGTGGCTAGGACAGAATTGATGATATCTAGTAAGTCAATGATAGAACCCTTAAACGTCGGCAGACAAACAGAACTCGATTGCCCTTTGACTAATATGACCTCTGGATTTTCCAGATAGGATGACGAAGGAAATTGGCTCGCCATCAGAAGTTACCGATAAGAGTTATAGCTGTACGCAGACGTTACTATACCAGATACAAAAATTTAATTCATCGTCTACAAAATCAGAGATTCACTTCAGTTTTGAACTTATGTGTAAAGCATGTTCTTGTTGATATTATGTAGAAGAGTTAGGTCGAGTGGACATTATGTAGAAGAATTAGGTCGAATGGATATTATGTAGTAGAATAAGGTCGTATTTGATAGCATGTAGTAGAATTAGGTCGAGTGGATATTATGTAGTAGAATTAGGTCATATTTGATATTATGTAGTAGACTTAGGTCATATTTGATATTATGTAGTAGAATTAGGTCAAGTGGATATTATGTAGAAGAATTAGGTCGTATTTGATATTATGTAGTAGAATTAGGTCAAGTGGATATTATGTAGAAGAATTAGGTCGAGTGGATATTATGTAGTAGAATAATGTCGTATTTGATATTATGTAGTAGAATTAGGTCGTATTTGATATTATGTATTAGAATTAGGTCGAGTGGATATTTTGTAGTAGAATTAGGTCGTATTTTATATTATATATTAGAATTAGGTCGAG
>JAUMGZ010005018.1:0-20556 GCA_032359645.1 Pododesmus macrochisma | reverse complement strand
CACATTTAAATACACCCTTCAGAAGCGGATTGATTGATTGATTTATTGGGATTTAGTGTCCCTTTAACTCATTTTAGGTCATATCGAGACGGTGTCTGCTTGCGACAGTGCGCACTTATTGCGACTTTATAGTGCTGTTTCACTGAAATATTACACCGCAGACACATTGGTATGATACTTCACGCAGTGCCCAATTTTAACGTATTGGGATATGGCGCCACCTGGATTCGAATTCAGAAAGAAGCGGAGTATACTACTGTTACAAAATGTAAGGATTATATATATAAAATATATATATATTATTTTGAAGTTCAATAGTTGAATGGGGTACGGTTTTCGTGTACGTATTCAAATCATTATTCGTATATACTTGACTGTTGTTTTACTGACCATTGTTTATAGAATAAACATCAGGGGTCAGTTCTGAAGTAATTTAATTGGCAACACGTGTCAGGGGAATGTTAGTTGAAGTAGATTGAGTTATCTATATTAAATCATTAGATTATCTAAATTATGTATGTGTTGATGGATTTGTCCAGCGGTGACTTATGAAGATATTAGGTGACATAGATTGAGTTATCTAAAATTAAATTTATAGTTATAATTTTACGTACTGAAACTTATAGCAATATAACTTGGGAATAACAGGGGCAAATATACCACTTATGCGATCACGGACTGAGAGACACGTGTATCTACTTCTATGCTCCTTGTTACAATACAGACCACGTCTTGAAGAGTGAACCTGGTGATGGTTACATACATTGCTACAATACATACAGAAATTTATTTGAAGGTTATCATCACAGCGGTCGAACTAAGACTGAATGTACCAAACTCCTCGGGATTGTCCTTCATCAGAGATGTGTATATTTATCACAACAAGCTATACACTAATCAAACTAACCATACACTTAACATTCTAAAGAAGAGGAAAGTCCCGAAGAGTTTGACACATGCGGTTTGTAGTTCGACACCATATCTAACCAAACGTGGACACATGCTAATGTTTCTGCGGTTCCATATGTAACCAAACAAATTTGCATTCTTATTTGTTTATGGTGCCATATGTTGCAGAGCGGGGTCACCGTCTGATGTGTCTGCGGCGCCATTTTTCAGTGAGATAGCACAATTAAAAGAAACTTACAAAAAGCATCGTTACTAGCAAACACCGTCTGTTGAATAAACGCGACACCCTATACAACAAGAGCCACTGCTGTATCTGTATAAAACCTTACATAACAACGCGATACGGTCATAAGATGTATGCATTGCGATCAGAGAATTATCACAAGAAAGCCGAGGTAATGATTAAATTGGATATTTGTGTTCTTACCACGTGCTTTAGGAAGTGATGCTTGTCATGCTTTAAGAACCTATTATCTGACGGCTATAGGAATAGAATCAAAGACATATCCATCTTATTGTATACCAATGTAAACACACATCAATCTCAATCACCATGGTTTAAACGTATACAATTTTCCTAAACGAGAAAACCCAGTCGAAAATCAATGTTTAAATGTGTTAAAATGCGATGGAGAGTAATTTGTGCAGGTTTGAGCTCTGTGTAATGTCTTTATCCGATGATGGCATGACTGTACGTGAGGCTGATGCCAGTAAACTCAGCCTTTGTTTCTTTTGTATGCAGGTATTATTATAGAAAATACGCAAGTTGACGTGACATACACGAAGAACTGTAGATAATGCTTGCTTTACATATAAAAAGAAGTAAATTGAATCATAGACAAAGATTTTTTCAGACAGTATAGTCAATCATAGTCAGATATAAACTGTCTATAAAGAATTTATAATTCAGTTTCCCATAAGTAATGATCATGATAAAATGCACTTGGCAAGGAGCCACCGAGTTCATACCCATTTGGTTGGTTTGACGTCATTTTTAAATGCTCGTCTTACTTAGCTAGTTCATTCTGGTGGTGACTTTTTGAAGAATCTGATGTTTTTTTGTCAATAACCTTTGTTCTGTTGATCCTTATTCTTCTTGTTTAAGAAAAAATTGTCCCCATCTTTCAGTCGCTGTAAACATAAGTTAAACAAACATTTTCGTGTAATTTACAGGTAAAATCCGGCATGATTTTCACCGTGATGAATATAGAAGTCATCTCATGAGAGACTGACCGTTACATATCGATTTTCCAATCAAGTTGCACGGGTTTTTGTCGAGTGCAAAAAGTTTGAATCATAATCAACGAGGTTCAAAAACAAATATCAATACATTGTCACCTATAAGATATAGACTTTCTCGCACAACAAAATATTCAAGAAAAATGAGAAAAAGTTTGTTACATACGATGGCTCAATGCGGCTATTTGTTTTTATTTCTACCTTAAAAATTCAAGATCAAACTTGAAAATTCAAATTACTATCTTGAAATTTCAAGTTACAATCATGAAATTTCAAGAAAGTATCTTGAACATTCCAGTTACTGTCTTGAAAATTCAAGATAATATCTTGAAAATTCAAGTTACTATCTTGAAATTTCAAGAAACTAATTTGAAAATTCAAGATACTTTTATTGATACTTTTATTTGTACTTTTGATTTATTTGTTCATTTAATTAATTTATTTATTTATCAAATAAATTTAAAAAATATATTTATTGTTTGAATTGAATAGAATTTAAATTCAGCGTTACCGAAATCGGATATTTTTTTAACAAACATAAAAAGGAAGAAATGTAATATGTTGAACCAATGAACAGTATTCCTTATAAATAATCGCAAAGACATATTTTTAGTTTTAATACTGTGTCGGGAAGTTCACATTTTAGATAAATAAAAAATAAATAAATAAATAAATAAATAAATAAATAAATAAATAAATAAATAAAACTAAAAAACGAATCAATCAATCAATCAATCAATCAATCAATCAATCAATCAATCAATCAATCAATCACAAATATCTAAATAAATTTGTAAATAAATATTTAATCAATACTTAATTAATTAATTTATAGATAAAATAATTTTTTATAGAAATAAAGAAAAGATTATATTAAATAAATAAATATATTAAATAAATAAATAATCAATGAATAACAAATAAATAAACAAAAAATAAATTAGTAAATCAATCAATCAATCAATCAATAAAAATACTCTTAAGTATCAATAAAAGTATCTTGAATTTTCAAATTAGTTTCTTGAAATTTCAAGATAGCTTCTTGAATTTTCAAATTAGTTTCTTGAATTTTCAAGTAGTAAGGTGAATTTTCAAATTAGTTTTCTTGAATTTTCAAAGTAGTTTCTTGAAATTTCAAAATGGTTTCTTGAAATATCAAGATAGATCTTGAATTTTCAAGATAACAATTAAAAAAACCCAAATGGCTGCATTGAGCCACCGTAGTACAAATACGAGAATTTTGCCATTTTTGGAGCGAAAAATGTGAATCAACGAGATATGACATCATATTTCCGTAACTTTGACGTCATAATAAAGTTAATGACTGGTTTGTCTAATGAGGAGGCTAGGAAAAAATAATCGTTGATAAATGCTTTTCGAGCGTTCTGATAGGCTGCTGTCAGTTGATTACCACTTTTGTCAAATCCCTGCAGAGTTGTGAAACGTACAGCAGCATTTTTGTGAGAAATGAAATAAAAATGCTTCAAAAAAATTACATCTCCAATGTTAGAAGTTTTATTTTAGTAATTAATAAAACATTGATTTTGAATCAGATCAGTGTTACAAAGTTCAGAAACACCCTACACACAAATAGCACCTGATGATAATGTGGGATTAATGTTCGTATTCACGATCTGTGACATTCAATGTGAGATCAAAAATAACTTGACAATACATTCAATACATTGTTACATTACATAACAGTTAACTACGAGCAAGATACAATTTTATGTACACCATTCATCAAACTCTAATGGATTAATAGTCCGAAAATAAAAAAAGTGAATAGTTCTGTATTTGTCTTTATCTCTGGTACACAGCGTCATGATGCACTGTTGGAGTAGTTTTCACTTTCATGTGTACCGCGAGGGCAATACAACTATAAATTGTCTTTTGTGATACCAGCATTTTACGTTAATTTGTTTGAATGTTGTTCTCCTGAGACTATAATTGTCCATAACCACATGTGAAATAACTATAAAGCAACATACACACAACAGTACATGACGAAGGAACGAACGACCAATCACACCGTCTCAACTGTCTGTCTCTAAGGAACGATCGACCAATCACACCGCCTCAACTGTGTCTCTAAGGAACGATCGACAAATCACACCGTCTCAACTGTCTGTCTCTAAGGAACGATCGACCAATCACACCGTCTCAACTGTCTGTCTCTAAGAAACAATCGACAACTCACACCGTCTCAACTGTTCGCTCTAAGGAACGAACGACCAATCGCACCGTGTCAGCTGTCTTTCTCTTGTATTGACCTTTGTAAACCCCTGGGTGGTGTATTTAATTACTTTTGCTTAGTTGACATACAGTTTTGTCCAGTATACCCATGGCAACTGATCAGGTTATTGACAATTGTACTGGTGGCAAGTCTCGGGAGGATACCCGCTCCGTTCACTTTGTACAGACACATAATAAATACAACAAGTGCGGTAATTCTATTTTTGACAGTGGTTCGGTATTTATAGTTGCATACAAATCAAGTTATATAGTAATGACAAAACCATTAACTGGATGGCTATCAATCACTTCTTCGGACAAAATTCAAAAGCACAAGAAAAATATTACAATTCATGATTATGTTTCATGCGACATCACCAAACACATTATTAACACGGCACCAACCAGACCACTGGAGACATTTTAAATGATGCTTAATTCCAGAGTAAAAGACGTAAAAATGTCAAACACTTTCTAAACCACTTTATTCCAGTAATCTTATATTAAACAATGGACATCTTATTGAAACGAGTAGTTACAATAATCACTGAAAATGATGAACCTTTGTTAATTTTATCAAGTACTTTTTCGCTGTAGCTTTCTTTCTCTGTGGTGATTGCTTTTGTTACATAGTAACATTAGGACGATCGTATAAAAGAGTTTTTCTATTATTGGTTGAAAGAGTGCAAGTTTCAGAAATAGAGTCTGCATAAGAACAAGGGAATGGGAGACAAGGGGGCTTAGGCGCGAGGAGATTACATAAGTTTGACGCGTATCTCGGTAAAACGAGAAAAGAGTGTAGGATTTAAGATCAAGAGATTGCAACAGATTTCTTTGACAATGTCATTCACTAAATGTCATACAATGCTAAGAACCAATTAACGAATAGAACTTTTACAGCGTCTTCCTGGATTTAATATTGTGTCACATTTTTATGCATTGAGTACACGTGTACTTTATTGTTTTACAACTAAAGATTGCACCAACTGTCTGTAATACAAAATACGTATAGCTAGAGGTCTGAAAAAGGACCAGGATGTAAGATTGTTTTCTTTAAAAAAAAAAAAACCTCTTTCAACAGTTCTGTTCAATCTGACCACACTCGGCCATTTCCGCGAAATAACACCGGAAGTAAGTAGCAGACATGTTGAAACTACTTGTGACTTTTAATTGATCCTTTTGGTTTACTGTTTTCTAAAACATCAAATTACTAGCTAACATTATTTATATATTTGTAATTAAGTTTACACATTTGCTACGTTTTTAGCCGGATCTACATCGTACCTCATTACTTCAAACTCTTTCACTAAACTGCTCAAACAGAGCTTACTTCCGAGTTATAGGCGAAATGATCCGCTTGCAGTTCTGATATCATAAATTCATTTTTATTGTCGGTATACATGTATCAATTTTTACCTACAACAGATATGAAAAAGATTAGTAACGTAATGTGTATGGCTTAAAACTGGTGCTTCTTATATGTTTTGGAAAACTCGCCACCAAAATAACACAAAAGACCATTAACACATAGGGAAAAATTGTGTATACACGTTTTACCAAACATATGAAATGTTCACATGTCTATATTACATAACAAAACAATGCGCAACAACTTCTTAAATATGGCACAAAGCTTGTTCTAAAATTGTATGCCTTTTCTTCCAATATTTAAACATTCATAAAAACTCTCGATCCTTGCCATTATAGTTTTTTCTGATTTTTTTTCGTTTTTCGCTTTATATTTACTCTCGTGTTGTATACTGATTTATATCATTTTGATTGATCTAGTTATAATTTTTGTCTGAACAGGTTGTAAAGTCATGGGCGTCGGGACGATGGAAGTCACGGACTCTGCCACAGAGACCAGATTCTTTCCTAGAGCGTGTCGCTATGGGAGGGGCAGACGTAAAAAACGCAAACGGAGAAAGGAGAACGCGAAAAATATCTGACATCAAGTAAGTCCATAAACGAAATACGTCTTTAGATTCCTGCCAAATTGAGGACGTGTTCTAAACAAAACTATAACAAGGTATTAAATGTTTGTTTGTTTGTTTGTTTGTTTGTTTGTTTGTTTGTTTGTATAAAGGGTTTATTGTCCGATCAACAGCTAAGGTCATTAACGGACGTGCCAGTTTTACTGGTGGAGGAAACTGGAGAATCCGGAGTAAACCACCGACCTACGGCAAGTCACTGGCAACTTTCTCACACTAGCACGCCCCGGACGGGAATCGAACTAGGAGGTGAAAGGCTCTTAGGGTTAGGTATTAAATGTACACTACCTTTCGAACGATGTTGAAATAATAGTGTGTCCTTTAACAGTGCTGTTATTAAGTAAACCGCGGTTATGTGCTCGTCCTTCAGAATTTTGTTAAAATTACAACGTGTCTCTAACAGTTTCACCTTTAAAATAACATTGAAATGATGATGTGTCCCTAACAGTGCTCTTATACAGTTAATTGATGTGCTTGTCCTTCAATATGATGATGTGTCCTTAACAGTGCTCTTATACAGTTAATTGATGTGCTTGTCCTTCAATATGATGATGTGTCCCTAACAGTTCTCTTATACAGTAAATTGATGTGCTTGTCCTTTAATATGATGATGTGTCCATAAAGGCCCGTTCACACGGCAAATCAAGGTTTATAAACCTTGGTTTATACAATTTTTGGTTTGTACACCTTGATTGTTCACACGGTAAATCAAAGTTTATACAACACACAGTTGATACATGTGTACATTTCCCGCCCGAAAGTCACATGGCCATGTATCGTGCCATATCATGTCTCTGATTGATCAAACTGTCTAAGATTTATAAATCAAGGTTTACGGAATAGAGCATGCTCTATTTCAAAATGAGGTGTGCAACTCCAGATGTTTTACGCTACAGAGTAACAAGCCTGTTCTCATGGTATGATTTGGTTTATACACCAAGTAATGATGTTAAACCTATGATTTGACTTTCAAAGTCATGTTATTAAGTTATTGATACACACGTACGAACATTTTCAACGAAAACATGACAACGATTTAACACACGAATATTGATTAAAATACCGCGTATCTAAACGTTGTGTTCATTGGGAATTTGACGGTTTGAAATCGTGCAATAAGGTTATATGCGAGATCCTTTTATGGAAGGACTTGAGTCGACAGACAAGAGTTAGTTAGGTTAATTATCTAGGGATTTGTTTAATCAATATGGGTCTTTCCATGTCGTCGTTACGACGCCTGTCGTTATTGTTAAAGATTCGCGATCAACTTATCTGTACAAGAAGACACGTATCTCCCGAGAAATTCTCTCCTACAAATATCCACATAGCCATTTTTTAGTTTTTCTACAATTATGAGCTAGATTTATTGTCTCTTCACATCTAACCCCGTCTAAGTATCGTACTTTCACTCCCCGAGCTCGGCAGATATTCAATAAGACTACTTTAAGGAAAAGTAATTACAATATGTAATTGTTTGACCTATTTCTTAGCCTATATTCTGTGATGTGAATTCATTATTTTATCATTTATTGCGCCTTTGACTTGTGGGAATCTTTGGTAAGCGTGGAATTATCATAGGATATGATAGAGTTTGACATGGGTGACACACAGTATAATATCTTGTTGCTGAGCAATGTCTTGCGTTTCCTTTTCCTTTTGACGTTATTAGTTTGGTTTTTTGTGTATATTGAAACACATAAAGTAATCACTAAAAAGTGGTTATTTCAAATGTTGAATCGCCTGCCATTATTGTTTCCTGTGTACTGAAATACATAGAGAAATCACTATATGGTGGGCATGGTTTTTTTTTTGGTAGCTTAAGATAGTTTTCATTTTGACGTTATTTGTTTGGTTTTCTGTGCATATTGAAAAGTAATCACTAGAAAGTGGTCATTTCAAATGTTGAATCGCCTGCCATTATTGTTTCTTCTTTGCGATTTTACGACAAAAAATGGCGTTGTGTGCAAAATGTGTTTGCCTTCATGGTTAAACGCGTGTAATCCAACACGTCTTCTACTATTAGTAAACTATACTTGGATTATATATGGGTCTGGTTCGATTTTAACTCAGAGAAATAGACATGTACAGAGAATGTGTAAACAGAGAAGATAGAAACGGAAGCGTTACAGAGGAAATAGCAATCTATCACGTAAAATCACTGCAAACTGACATGCATAGGTAATCCATCTCTTGATTTATCTGATGGGTACTGGCAATGTCTCGTGGTTTACTCGTCTCTCAGAATTGTCTACGTGAAACGAAAGTACTTTGCTCGAATACAGCATATAGAGTAAAGAGTATGTTTTATCTTCTTCTTTTATCCATGTTTAGATGAGATTTGTCTCTTAAACAGAATATACACAATAGGTGAAAGTATCTGTATTTTCTTTATTTGTTTTGTTTGTGTTTAGAAATTAAAGTTTTCTGGTACAGAAGATACACAATGTATATTATTATACCTTTACATATTTATACTGTAGTAAAAATAGGTTGTTAAATGTCCTATATCCCCCTGAACGTCATAACAGGTAGTAAGTCTCCCGAAAAAATGACAGGGAGTTAGCTCTTTTACCAATAGACTTACTCCCCCGGCGATTTCCGAATGACAAATCAGAAATGTGCAAGCTTTTAGTGCTGTCAGTTACGACGCAGACGATTTCTTTGCAGTATAAAACAAGAAAGATAAAAGTATCATCAACCAGAGTATTGCAATGATTTATGAAAAAAAGTATGCTTAAAAAAACAATAGTGATTGTCTTGGTGTTTATATCGGTAACATCAAACGGCTACACTATGGTTATTTCCGGGATACAGCAAGTTGAACCAGAAACTTGTTTCATCCCTCATAACCATACTTTAACTGTATACTTGTGTTTACATTGTTTGTCTACTTCTTTTGCTCACGTTTAGAAGAGTTGAACATGTGATACAGAAAGTACGCAATTAACATTTATGTAAGTGACCTAGTAACTCAAATATCTGGATTATGAAAATATGAATTTATTCCGACTTTCTTCATTTACACAAGTATAATCTGTAATATCCCTCCAAAGATAAAAAAGGAAAACTAAAACAAAAGAGTAAAGAGAAAAAAAAATTGAAATCGATAATCTTTTCTATCCTTGCTTCCGTTTTTTGGTTATGAAATGCGGCGTTTTAGATGTTTTTAAATATAGGCTTTATCGTGATGCTCATACACGCGTGTAAAACCATGATTTGTTATCGTGTTGATTTACTGAGTAATATTGTTCTAATTCCTCCAGGTATTGCTGATCCTTGATATCGTCTGCAGCATCTTTAGTAACACAACACGTGGATTAAATTGTACCGTATCTGACTATAATTAAGCAAGGAATTAAAAATATCCTTGGTTCAAATTGTTGTAACTAATATGAAACCTGGAATTTGTTCAGTAAATTGACAGTATGGCCTTGCCTTTCTATTGGCGGAGTAAAATATGATGCTATTAACGCTTGAAATTCAATGCATTTTATGGTATTTTGATATCTGTCTCATATAGCGCTGCGTTTTCTTTTAAAGCTATTGTTAAAATCAATACGAATGCGTGTCATCTCATAACAAACTTCGATAGAGCATCTATAACACAACTTAGAAAGCATCCAGTCTAATTTGTGTGTTTAGAATTTCCTCATTGAAATATTGAGTATTTCACACGCATGACAGCTATCGCTAACAATTAATGACACATTTAAAGATGACGCAACACTGTGAACACAAATGTTTAGAAAATCGTGACTTCTCGCTGTCTGAAGATCATTGCATTCACGAAAGTATTGTTCTAGTTTTAAATCAAGAAGAATGGACCAACGAATACATTTTAACGCACATCTTTGATATCACGCATTATCAAGAAACGGTGCCTTCATATGATAAACGTTAGTAACCAAATGTCGAAAATACACAAACTAAAATAAAATATCTCATAAAACGATCTTTAGCATATTAGTATCATGTGTACATGGTTGCAGCTACAAATAAGTGAAAGCTTCATACAATGAAAATATTTATTCTGGAAAATAACCAATGAAATTTAATTTGCTAATGAACAAATAATGCTCATTTGAACCAATTCCTTTTTCTTATCATCATTAATTCGTCAATCCATACGTAGTGTGTGTAGGATTAACAACCATATTGTGATTCGCATGTTGTTACATTTACGCGAGTACATGTACGTATAAAACACTTTTCATTGCTTTCTTAATCAAACTGGTTTTTTTTATTTGTTTTCTTCTTTTGTTTGTTTATCAACTTTTTATCGCTTTGATCGATCATTTTTGTTTTATTTGATTGAATTGACAACTTTCATGAATGAAAAAAATATTCTTTTTTATTTCTTCCTATCCAAAAGCGTTAACTTAGACAAAAAAGAATAAAACTTTCTTAAAGTGCGCTGAAAGTTGGATACGAAGATAATTAAATATATGTAGCTATAACATCCATGCCCTTAGACACAGTCATTTCACATGGTTCATGTTTTTGCCATTAAAATGACGTGTTGTTCGCCGTTTATCAAAATAGGTGATGCTGGCGGATACAATTTAAGAGCAACCAAGAGCACGTGCAGACACGTTGTTTAACTGTTATTTCTTCCTTTTATGTCCTTTTTGTAAAACGTTCGTAACCCTCGTTATTAGAAAAGTTCTGGTTAATCATTTATAATGTTCATGTTCTTTTTCAGATACTGGAAAGGTTTTGTGATAGACCCGTCAGAAGCCTTTTATTATCGGTGGTTGTTTGTGATCTCAGTGGCCGTCATGTACAACATCTTATTTATAGTTGCTCGCTCTGTGTTTTACGAACTACAGGAGAGCTACGTCTGGTTGTGGCTTACCTTGGATTACCTTAGCGACTTACTCTATATCATAGATATATGGATATCATTCAGAACGGGTAAGTCTAAGCAGTAGTGAAATACTTGATTAAGAACCAAGATGTCCATAGACAAATAAAACCATAAATCGATCTTAAAGTGTATTGTGTTGAAAAAATGTCGCTCCGGAGTTCCTACTATGTGGTCGATTAGTTGTTGAGATGGTTTACAGCGCCATGAAGTGGTTTTATTAAATAGTTAAATGTGTGTCTATACTTAAGACTTCTAGTCTCATACGGGAAGTGGGAAGGTTGATGCCTCATTAACCGGTTTAACCACACCGTCTGGTTTCGTGCTGGGTGGCCGTTCTAAGTCGGTCCGCATGGGTAACTAGTCTTAATGATTGTTGTGATGTCAACTTAACTCCTTACATTCTGGTTCTTTTTTGTTTGGCGCTGTTATTGTTTGTTTGTCAATGTCTCTCGTTCTGTTGATTTCATTCATACTGTTTTTTACTATGTTGCATCAGCATTCTGTTTTCCAATTCTGATAACATAGACACTTTTGTACAGTATGTAACTGTTGAAATGTCTTTTTCCGAAATCATAAAAACTGATATGCGTATTTTGTTTATCGCTGAACTGTCGCTTATAAACATTTATATAATTGAATTTCTAGTACTAAATTACCATCATAATAGATTTTCTCAAAGAAATTGACCTTTGGTCACCCGACTTTGAAATAAGATCCTGGTTATCTGACAGATCTATATTTCAAGCACACTATTTCCGTTTTCATAAATAATCACTATCAAATCAAATTACAAAAAAACTCTCACTTACAAATCATGGTTATATTTAATTTCAGGAGTATATGTTATCCAATAAACCACCAGCATATTAAACATTCAATATGAATTGTTGTCAATATCTTTGCCAATCCCTGTATACGAACATCTCCATGTCGGTTTGCTTATTGTTAAAAACTTGGAGAAGCGCAACTTTGATGGCAAAAGCTATATAAACCAATGCATACCAAATTCGCTGTACGAATTGTATTTCATAAACCACAGTCATGTTGGATTCCCTGTATAAAATTGTCACTGTCATCATAATGAAGTCAATGAAAACAACCAAACTAAAAAAACGGGAAACAAAATTTACAAAATATAAACAGTTTTTTTTATATAATTCATAGGAAACTTCAAAATCTTAAGAGTAAAAACATGCCCTAGAAAAGAGAGCGTTTCATGCTACACATGCGTCACCTGCCGTGATGTATCCATATTAATTGTGTATACTGTATTGTATCTTTCAAAAAATAGAGACGTAGGGACTATATCAACAAACATTTCAGAGACGGACTTGTCATATTCATCTGTAGTATCGTTATGACGACCATCGGATATGCAGACAGTGTAAACCCTTGTCTTAGAAACTTTGTCAACAACAATCCTCTAGCTACCACATCACATTGAAATCTCTTTACTTACATTATCTACAATATTGAATGGTCTACGTTAATATATTTCAATTTGTCTGATTATGGTAAAACATATACACGGACCAATTATAGATGTCAAGAGCAACTTTACAAAGTCGATTTTATTGTTGATTTAATTATGATTGGAAACGTTGTGTCGTGCCAATATTTCGATTATTTAGCAAAGATAAAGTCTGTCTGTCTGTGAGAAGAGAGTCAGTTGTATTTTTGCTTAAGTGCTACTGCACTATGTCCTTTAAAAAAACCCTGCATTTTTGCATATATTTTCTGCACTCGAATTAAATTGTTTTCAAAGATTAATTAGTGAACATAGTGTTTGATAGGAAATACAATCAAGTTTCCTAAATATTCAAGTTGTTGTCTTAACCTTAATACACCAATTCTTATTTTCTTTATAGTGTTGCATTGGATTTGAATACACCATGACATCAAGGAAAAACTATTAATCTATGCAAGATTGTTTTTTCTTTAATCTTTAAGCATTTATGATTAACGTTTTGAGTAAAATTGCTGACATATTGAGTAACATTACTGAGAGTAGTCTGTTCGTTATGTTTTGTAGGTTACTTGGAGGAAGGTCTCCTGGTACGGGATGCCAAGAAGTTACGTAAGAACTACATGGCCTCTTCACATGTTAAAACAGACATACTCAGTATATTGCCAACAGATGTTTTCTATCTACTGACCAGTATAAATAATCCAGAATTCAGATTCAATAGAATAATTCGAGTGAACAGACTTTTAGAGTTTTTTGACAGAACTGCCACAAGAACTAGTTATACCAATATGATAAGAATATTAAACTTGGTGCTGTATATATTAATCATCATTCACTGGAATGCGTGTATTTACTTTGCAATTAGTAATGCAATAGGCTTTGGTACAGACATTTGGGTTTATCCAAATGATTCAATTCCAAAATATCAGCCGCTAACGCGGAAGTATATTTATAGTTTCTACTGGTCGACCTTGACCTTGACAACGATCGGAGAAACTCCCATGCCAGATAAAGACGAAGAATACTTGTTCGTTGTTGTTGATTTCTTGATTGGGGTTCTTATTTTCGCTACCATTGTGGGAAATGTGGGCAGTATGATAACAAACATGAACGCTGCACGCGCCGAATTCCAGCAAAAAATGGATAGCGTAAAGCAGTACATGGAATTTAGAAAAGTTTCTAAAGAACTGGAAGTACGGGTCATAAAATGGTTTGATTATTTGTGGACAAACAAAAAATCTTTGAACGAAGAGGAAGTGCTTGCGTCTCTTCCAGATAAGCTCAAAGCTGAAATTGCTATCCATGTCCATCTTGACACTCTTAAAAGAGTGGCGTTATTCCAAGACTGTGAACCGGGTCTTCTCGTGGAACTAGTGTTGAAGCTCAAGCTCCAAGTGTTTAGTCCAAGTGATTATATATGTAGGAAGGGTGATATTGGTAAAGAAATGTATATAGTTAAACGTGGACAGCTTGGTGTTGTGTCTGACGACGGCAAGACAATATTTGCCACACTGAGAGAAGGCAGCGTCTTCGGAGAAATAAGTATATTGAACATTGCAGGCAACAAGAATGGCAATAGGCGTACAGCTAATATCAGAAGTATAGGTTACAGTGACTTGTTCTGTCTGTCGAAGGACGACTTGTGGGAAGTTCTCACTCAATATCCGGATGCAAAGAAAATTTTGATCGACAAAGGAAAGACGATATTATTGAAGGACAATCTACTCGATGAGGATTTAATGAAAAAAATGGAAGCTCAACAAGAAACCACAGAACAGAAGCTGGATCGTATCGATAGCAATTTAGATACGTTACAAACGAGGTTTGCAAGGTTACTTGCCGACTTTGATAGCACGCAACAGCGACTTAAGCAACGAATAACGAGACTTGAACGGCATCTGCCAAAAGACTCGGACGCAATCTCAAACCTCTCTTTTCTCGATACGTGACATCAATAGTGACCATTTTAGATGGATTCTACATGAAATGTTGAGCATAATTATACAGTTCTAATGTGTTAAGCTGTGATCAAAACATCAACCATCATATTTGTTGCATTTTATGTTATGTTAATGACATTTTTGATGTGTATTTGTTTGTACTGTTGATGCGTCATGCATAAACCATATATAAATAAACATGTTTGTATAGAGTAATAACAACTTAGTATTGACTATACTGGCACATATCAGCGGACCACTGGTGTTTTATAACCTCGAAGATTAGAACACAATTCACGTCTGTTAAACGTAGCTACTGCACGTTTTGTTAACGTTCATGCATGCTGAAATCGGTTTGAATAAAATAATCAATATCAACAGAGCATTCTTAAATTGATAAAAACCAAATAAACGTCTGAAAGGGAAAAGTTCATGTAAAGTGAACATCTTCTCCGCCATATTGGCATCAACGAGACAGCTTTATTCTTCTAATTCTTCATTGCACCAGTTATTAAGAAGAACGATTCTTTGTTGCGCCAGTTATTAAGTAAAACAATTATCTTAAAGTTGCCAATTATAAAGTACAACAATCCTTTATTAAAACAGTTACATGTACTAAGAAGAACGATTATCTATTGCGCCAGTTATTAAGTAAAATAAGTCTCCATTACGCCGGCCATTCCGTATAACAATTCTCTATCGCGTTAGTTATTAAGAAGAACGGTTATCTAATGCGCCAATTATTAATTAAAAAAATCCTCTGTTGCACCAGTTTTATCTTGTAGAATAATTCTCGATTGCACAATTTATTTGAAAATAATTCCTTTTTGCGCCAGTAAAAAGTAAAACGATTCTCTATGGCGCCAATCATTGTGTATAACAATTCTCTATTGCGCAAGTTACTAAGAAGAATGATTATCTAATGCGCCAGTTATTAATTAGAACAATTCTTGATTGCGCAAATTATTAACAACAACAGTTCTAAGTTCCAATTTTTGAGTACAACAATCCATTAAGCAAATATTTTATCGTTAAGCAATATTGCTTCTTTATTGAGAAAGTTCTTAAGTAGAATAATTCACTATTGCACCAGTTGTTAGTAGATCGATTATGTATTGCACCAAGTATTAAGTAGAACGATTATTTATTGCGCCAGTTGTTTAAGCAGAACAATACTCTATTGCGCCAGCTATTAAGTAAAACGATTATCTATTGCGCCAAATATTAAGTAGAACGATTAGCTATTGCGCCAGTTTTTAGTAGAACGATTATCTATTGCGCCAGCTTTTAAGCCGAACAATTATCTATTTTGCCAGTTTTTAAGCAGAACAATTCTCTAATGCGCCAGCTATTAATAAGAACGATTATCTATTGCGCCAAATATTAAGTAGAACGATAATCTATTGCGCCAGTTTTTAAGCAGAACAATTCTCTATTGCGCCAGCTATTAAGTAGAACGATTATCTGTTGCGCCAGTTATTTTAAAAATAATTCTCTATTTTACCAGTTATTAATTCTATATTGCGCCAGTTATTCAATAGAACAATTCTCTAATTGTCCAAGTTCAGCCCGTTAAGTAAATGTCCATGACGTTACGATTCTCTCTTGCGCAAGTTAATGATAATATACTTTTATTGTCACAAGTTTATATTTTCTTACATAGATACATAATAGGTACCATTAGTCCATTACACTAACCGGCGCGGTGGCCGAGTGGTTAGCGTGTTCGCCTCGTGTCGGTACACTGGTGGAGAATCCGCGACCGCTGGTGGCGTCATATCCCGAGACGTTAAAATTGGGCATTCTTCTATCTCCCTGCTTAACATGCAGCATTAATGGGAAGGAGAAGGACTGGTTGGCTCGGTGTCAGTATAATGTGACCGAGTGAACTATCATGCAAATGTGTCTGCGGTGTGATATTTCAGTGAGACGGCACTATAAATGTCGCCATAAGTGCTCACTGTCGCAAGTAGACACCGTCTCGATATGACCTAAAATGAGTTAAAGGGACGCTAAACCCCAATAAAACAAAACAAACCATTACACTAGTTACTATGTTTATCTTTAGTCTTAAGATTCTCCATCGAGCAAGGTATGAAAGACGCTTACAATTTTCCTATTTCGATTATTTAGTGATAAAAGGTATTGTTGCGAGCGGTACAAGTGGGAAGCAAGCTAGAATTTAGACACATTTTAGTTTTAAAAGATAGTGTTACAAGGGACTATTTTATTTTATGCCTTTTAATTTCTTATTTTGACTGCGCGCACTTTTTAAGTGTTTTTCAAGACAATGTTGTGTTATTGTTGGTTGTTTTTTTGTTTTTTGTTCATCATTACCATCGTGATTTTCACCTTCCCCCTTCTTTGGCTTTGTAGCTTTGATTTTACCGAGGTCTTGTCTATCCTAAATCCAAATTCTCAAAAGCGTCCATTTATGACGGCTGCTTCGGAGCTAGACATGGAATTCGGGACGAGGGTGTCTCGCACCAAGTATTGGGTTTTTCCTCTTATAAATATTTATTTATTGGAGGCATGTTTCAGATTGCAATTTTGCACTACTATTCTTTTGTGAGTTTTAAAAGTTTCTGGTATATCTATTTGCATTGAAGCTACATTATGAATTAAGGGACATAACGTAACACGAACACACATTTATACAACCACTGTTTACAGCACAAAAGTACGCGTTACTATGGAAACAACAGAAACAATAATTTTCTTTTAAATTAAGTATTAGATCCGATGTAGTCAAACAGACAGGGAACCAATTATCGTGAAATGTGACATATATCATCAGACTTAGACCTATAATCAAATTCTCATCAATCATACATCTTTATTAACGAGGAAACTCGAATTGAGAAATTTGATAGAACCCAAACGAAAACCGTCAATTCGTCTACATCAATCTAATTAGAAATATGAAGAGTTTGGGTATACAGTGAAGAAGTTTATTTGTTGTGGGTGCTCATTAATTAAGTTCACGTTGTCATCCAGATCACATGTAGAGATAGATTTGACGATAATCACTGCGTACCAAAGATCCAATGTCCTCTCTAAATTACGTACATGTCACTGAGTATTAGCTCCGTCAACTGGTAATGGAAGCGAAATCACATTTCGTTATAATGGAACCAATCAAATGCTGCTGTATTGAAAGGAATATTGTATTTCTAAAAAAAACCAGTGTACAACAAAATGAAAAAAAAACCGTTATAGAATTCAATAGTATTGACATTTAACAAATCCTCTTTGACAAAATTACAAATCAATTAAAACAATTGATCATGCAAGTAAATTTTGTATGACGAGGAATGTTTTTGACAGATTTGTTTTACGGCATAGGTTTCAATAGTTTTATTAGATCTCTTTTATGAGTAGCATTTGTTTGGAGAACATATATTGGATATGTCATCGAGGATTTTAGACAAATATAGATTTTATCACCAATGAGTCTTGACAAGAGAAGTCAAACTCTAGCAAACCAGTGACCTTGAACTTTGACTATATGTGCCAACAATCCCTGTGTGGCGTCTTCATTTGATGGTGAACACCTTTTAAAAGTGTTTTGGATATTCTACCAAGCTAAAGAGTAGATGGTTTCATACAACCTTTACTATGTGATCTTGGTCATTCCGCCTCTACAACAAGGCTAAATCGGAATGAAATCGCAAATAATTGTAACAAGTGTGGCAACTTTTATACGACATTTATGTTTGAATAATTCGAACCTACTTATTTTTACCCCCCCCCACCGGCGTTTTAGCGTTGATTTACCGAGGTCTTGTCTACTATAAATTCAATTTCTATAACGTCCATTAATGACGGCTGCTTCGAATCTAGATCTTGATTTCGGGACGAGGGTGTCTCACACAAAGTATTGGCTCTTTCCTCTTAAAAGTATTAGATTTATTGGAGGCATGTTTCAGATTGCATTTTTGTATTATAGTTGTTGATCAAGATACACAGTACTTGTCCACTCTTTACAACATTTGACTATCAAATGTAAGGGTTAACCACGATACATCGTTCTTGTCTATCCTTTTTAAAATATTTGACATTACTACATGTATATAAAAGTTGGACAGTATGTGTCCATTCCTTAAAAGATTTGACTATACAATATATACTGTACATTTTGTAGACATGGATGTTTTCCATCGACATAAAAGTAATGATATGCAAGTCTCTGCAGCATAAAAGTAATGATATGCAAGCCTCTGTCTTTTGATATAAAAAATAAGGCGGTTGCTAACACTTTTTTGTTTTTTGTGTTTCTTTTAAAAAAAATTTCCTTATAAAAAATCTACAAATTCTTGAGGAAACTATTAAAAAATCATGATATGAAAAACTGAAATGCACTTGCAATGGTGTAATGTTCAATTCCTGACATTATACAGACATCTTGTTTTTTTTTTTTTTTTTTTTTTTATAAGAATGTGTCGTTTGGTGAATGTGATATGAATATAACATCAAATTGCCAAGTGCATATATGCAAGTTTGTCTGAAACCAAGCTTCGGGCTGAGGAATGCATGGCTAACATACTAGGATACCAGATAAAACTCATTCAGAAACCACTTTCATCTGTTTTATTTGAATTCAGTGTCGACTGAAGGAAATAAAAACAGCTATAAAGATAACGTTATGACTGTCAGTTTGTTATTCTTTCACAAGAACAAGATTCGCAAACACTGTGAAATCATCAATGACGCCATTGTTTTATAGTTTAAGATTGTAAGATAATGACAGTTTACGGATATTGAAGCGAGAAGTTACGTAGATTTATGTACGAGACAGATTGTGGAGTCCTTGATGATTAAAGCCCTCTCTCGAACGAGACGTTTACGTGCTTGGAAATTTGAACGAGGAATACGCTTGCTTAGGAGCGTGATCTTGCGTCCGTGCATTAGAGCACTGCGTCAAACAACAAACAGGAAGTTAGTGTCTCTTAATACGACTTTCAAAGAGAAAGCAATCCGTGTCACGTCTACTGATAGTCTTAATCACCACAAGCTTGAACAGCGGTTTTAACTTAACTTTGCCAAGCGTAGAAAGGAAAAATTAAGACACATTTCCAATTCAATCGCTGCCAGACTTCGACATCAAGACATGGTGTTTGCAGTGTGTATATTGCATTTTAACTGTGTACGATTGCTGTTTGTTGTAACGTGGTGAATATCTAAGAAATGACTAGCGGCAGGACAAACCGCGAGCTAGGAATCATAGTTCGACAAAACACTAAAAGCAACTAACCATTTGCACCAACTATACAGCTGAACATACTTTAGTAAGATAGTCTCAAACTATACACAATAAATATATAGTTGAAGAGTCAAAATAATCTCAACCATGTACACTAAAAGATGCATTCTAAACAGAGCGACATACAGTCTAACATAGTAAAAACAAAACAAGAAGAAATAGGATCAATAGAACAAAAGTTATTGACAAACAAACAATACCCTCATCAAAGTCACCACCAGATCGAACAAGCTAAGTGAGTGAGAGGACCATAGTCAAATAGTATCATACCATATACACTAAAAGATAATTCTATAAAAGCCAAATTGTCTTAGACTATATACACTCAAAGTTAAATATAACTATCAAATAGTATGATCATAGACACTAAAAGATCTAGTATAACAGGGTTGTATAATCTTAGATCATAGTCACTCAAAGATCTAGTCTAACAGGGTCGTATAATCTTAGATCATAGTCACTAAAAAATCTAGTCTAACAGGGTCGTATAATCTTAAATCATAGACACTAAAAGATCTAGTCTAACAAGGTCGTATAATATTAGATCATAGTCACTAAAAGATCTAGTATAACAGGGTCGTATAATCTTAGATCATAGGCACTAAAAGATCTAGTCTAACAGGGTCGTATAATCTTAGATCATA
>JAUMGZ010005007.1:0-10392 GCA_032359645.1 Pododesmus macrochisma | reverse complement strand
TGAAAGCTTTACATATGCTAGTTCCCTTCTTGTCGCCTCTTCCCTTCCTGTCAAATAATGAATATTCCCGTACTGTTTATTCACAAAGTGAAGACACAATCTGTTATTAATCAAACATAGCTAACAACTAAGTAAGTCAAAAGAGAACAATGAAGTTAAATACATAAATTCTCATGCTTATTCCTTTCGTAATATTAACGATTGTCTAAAGTAGTAAATTCGAAAAACCAAGACGATATTCTAAACCCGTAAGTCCGTGCACATTTGCAAACAAAAGGAAAACGTTGGACGTACACAGAAAAATTTACCAAATATATATTTGTTTACTAAAAATTAAAGCATCACGAAATTCTAATAAAAAACTAGAAGCGAAACCAGGTGCTCACGATATGGTAAGCGTTTCCTGCTATACCAGTGTCGCACGCTGCGATGCCTCCGTGTCATTCCGGTGGATGGCAACCCTTTCCACTGTTTAAAAAGAAACGTGTGTCAGCATAAGAATATGTCACAGTTATTGTGTCGAAAGAGCAAAGGAGAAAAACCATTAACAGGAGAGGAATAGAAGTAGCAGCATTATCATGAATGCAGACCGGTAATATTCATATAGAATAAATGTATATAAGTTATTTATCATGTTGCTTACGTTTGTTTAATAATTTTGGTTTTATAAATGCCAACACTTTGTGTGTTGATCGGACATTCATTATCGAGAATATTAGGATATTTTTTTTTAGTAAACGAATTTGAATCAATTAAACTAAGTTTTTATCACGATATGTTATAATCACAGTAGAATTTTGAACAATGAACAAGGCTCTACGTCAGCGGGCTTTAAAGAGTACCCAATCAGGCTATAACTAAAATGAAAAACTAGCATCTTCAAACGTTCTAAGAATGTCATATAGCATGCGCATGCGTTGGATCTACAGGCCACTTATGCGAGATGTGCTAAAGTATTTGTTTATGAAAAAAACATTTATTTTTGGTCTCCAGACAACTTATCAGAGACCCTGAAATGGAGCTCACGCTGACTCTTTTACTAAAAATGGCACCTGTAAGACAATATTTGTAGAAATTACCGTATCCATTAAACTGTAAAACATATTTTAATTTATATAAGAAAAACAATTATTTTCAAGAATAATTTCATAATGATGCATTTATTACAAATGAGCATTACATTTAGAAATCATTAAGTGAGCATCATGTTCTATGCATGTTTTCCGAAAGTTAAAATTATTTAAAGGGATATAACACTATGTGTTTTAGTTAAAAATCTTTCAAAAATGTTAAAAATATAAAAAAAAACCCAATAAGGGTTGAATCAACAGAACGAGAGATATTGACAAACAAACAATAACTACATCAAACAATTATGCACCAGAATGTAAGGAATTAAATAGACATCACAACATTCCTCAAGACTAGTAATCAATGCAATGCGACTAAGGACGGTCACCAATCACGAAACCAGGCGGTGTGGTTAAACCGGTAAAAGAAGCATTAAGCTTCACTTACCGCACGAGACCAGAAGTCGTAAGTTTGGACACGCATTTTAAAATTTAATAAATACTCTTCACGGCGCTGTAAATCATTTTAACAACTTACCGCCTACATCAATTGTCCATAATAATCAAAACCAGTGAAACGTATATACATATTTACAAAACGCAATTGGAAACACAAACCAATATTCTTGTCACAATTGGTACAAATGTAGTTCAGATAATTAAACCCGTTACTCACTTTTCAT
This sequence comes from Pododesmus macrochisma, assembly GCA_032359645.1. Classification (NCBI taxonomy): domain Eukaryota; kingdom Metazoa; phylum Mollusca; class Bivalvia; order Pectinida; family Anomiidae; genus Pododesmus; species Pododesmus macrochisma. The sequence goes on along the minus strand of JAUMGZ010005007.1, from coordinate 8,639 downwards.
AATATATTTTTATATGTATATATTAAGTTATACCAAGTATGAAACATTGTGCAATATGGTCTATGCACAACGAGACGGTTATACAGGCCAGGGAAACGATAAAAGTTTCTTGAAGTATAAATAATGTGTACATGCTCATAATAATTTTCTTTTAATTTTGGACACATGAGTAGCAGGAAAAGCTTACCATATCGCGAACACATGATTTCGCGTCCATTATTTAATGTGATGTTTGCTTTTTTAGTTAATTAATGTATATTTGGTTCTTTTTTCTGTGTGCGTTCAATGTTTTCCTTTTGTGTGCCCATGTCCATGGTCTTACGGCTTTTGAATATTGTCTCGGTTTCTCGTATTTACTACTTTATGTTTACACTTTACAATGTAATAGCTTTAGAAACCATAGAGATTTTTTGACGTTTATTTTAGCATAACTCTAGCGTAGTAATATTGAAAACGTGTCGTAGTACTTGTCATTTCTCCGCGAACACGCTCGCGTTTCTTTTTAACTTTGAACTATTACTTTTTAATTGCAAAGTTGTTAATCAACATGTTTAAGACAATTTTTATGATTCATATTTCATATACATAAAAACATGATATGTTTTTTTTATTTTCTCCAAGTAGTCTATTGTTGCTATGGAAACAAGTCTACACTAGTTATTTCCGGTGGTGGTTCCTATAAAGACACTTACGGTTGCGAATTTCAATTTCAATTACTGGAAAAAAAAGTAGAAATATAAGTATCAAACTGTTATTTGCTGACGTTTATGGTTCTCTAACTCTGACCAGGCGTGCAGACAAATTATCATTATTCGATTTGTCTGCACGCCTGGTCAGAGTTAAAGCACCATAGACGTCAACAAATAACAGTTTAATGTTTTAATATTTCCTTTTTGTCCATAACAATATATATTAATATTATATGTCGACTACGGGTATAAGTAAGTGTTATAAGTGTTGATGGCAGACGCAATAAAGTTTTCAACAGAAAATTGTAAGGAAAGTATTTTGAGACGTCGAGGACGTTTGTATGTTTGGTATATTACTTTATTGTGTCCAAATACTGATAACACAATGAGTCAAGTGGGTCATTTAAACATGGTAGGTAAAACCGGATCTCATGAGTTGAACAAGCGATAAGTGTCAGATGACATATCCCACTTCATATGCACCTGTCGCCGCGTCAAATTCAAACAATGAGATTGGTAACTATTGAAAATGGTTATACTGTATTGTTAAGCATTGATAAATACACCTCATTGTTATGGTAAAGGAAAACCGGTATTCCTCAAGAAAACAGACAACATCAATACGGCATAATTTTAGATATTTACAAATGATAGAAGTATCCCGTGATCATCTCAGTGGTATCCAAAAGTCTGGAAAGAGGTGGCAGATCTATGTTGATAATGTAAGCGATAACATATAGCTACCTTCCTAGGTGTTACAGCTAGGGGTAAATTGGTTAATCTTATTCCTGACAATCCTTATCGACCATGGTACAACCAATACATCACTAACCCTAATATAATAATAATACTTATTTTATTACCCGTTCCTGTCGCTGCTTCTCTTCCTGTCCTGTCTTTTGGTTTTTCTCCTTTGGTCTTTTGTCGCGATATCGGTGAAATATTCTGGAAGTGACGTTAAACCCTTATTAAACAAAAAAATCAAGGCTTGACCGTGGCCTCAAATATAGCTTACGCGTTTTAGGGTCAAAGTTTAACATTATAACAAAGATGATAACTTTTCACATTTCAACTTCTTCTAAAAAAAAAATTGGACAAATTTCATCCAAACTTGGTAGGAAGTACTAGTATCCCTAGGGAAAGAGGGTACTTTTCAATGTTCAATGGACGCGTAGGCGGAAACGCCGTTGCATGGGTTCATCTGTTTTTCTGAACAATCCCTATAACTTTCATTTCCCGTTCCGGTCGCGCTTCTCTTCCTATCCTTCTTTTGGTTGTTCTCCTTTGGTCTTTTGTAACGATATCGGTGAAATATTGTAGAAGTGACGTTAAGCCGTAATTAAACAAACAAACAACTTCTACAAAACAACTGAACCAATTTCATCCGAAGTTGGTAGGAAGTATTCCTATGTGATGGGGTTCAGATTTATTCTAATTATGCAGTTCGGCCCCCAGGGGGCGCCACTTTGGGATGAAAATTGGAAAAAACAAAATTTCAAAATCTTCTCATAACCTAGATCTTAATGTTTTGGTATGTTGTAAATTTAAAGGAATAGAGAACTTAATTTGTTCAAGGCGTGACCTGGGGACAAAAATAGGTTACAAGTTTTTAGTTCAAAAATCAATATTATAAATATATATAGCACATTTGTTAACTTTTCACATTTTTATCCTCTTGTCCAAAACTATTAGACCAATTTCCTTCAATCTTGGTTGAAGCATCCTTATAGGGGAAGCGGATTCAGATTTGTTAAAATAGGGGGTTAAGTCCTTAGGGGTCACTTCTTTGGGCCCCATTTGGGGAAAATGGACTTATTTAAAGCAGAAAGACTAGTGTATAATGCTTTGGTATGTAGTGAATTTAGGGCATAGAGAACAAAGTTCGTTCAAGACATGACCCTAGGGTCAAAATTAGTATTCAAATGCAAACATTTACTTATTGGCCCATTTCATCCAAATAGTCGATAAGGTCCAATGGACCTCTTGTTAAAACCCTCATCGCAGACATAATATTCATTCACCAACAAAATGTTTTTAGATAAAAAAGAAATACATTTAGTGTCGGCTTCATGTAACTTTAATTGCACAATAATATCATTACTGATTAATTAAAACAGTTGTGTACAAAAGTCATAATTACAACATTTACATCAGAGATTAAAAATTTCTACTAGCTTTAAGGTACCTTCCTATCTCGCAACAAACAGGGTTTTAAAGTACCTTTTAGGGGTACCATAACTTAATAGAAGTTTGAGTTGTTTCCATTTTTAGTAAATAAATGTATATTTGGTTCATTTTTCTGTGGGCGTCCAACGTTTACTTATTGTTTGCCAATATCCATGGACTTACGGCCTAGAGTATCGTCTTGGTTTTTCTGTTTACTATTTTTAATTAGCTTCTTTTCAACGAAAGTCTGTTAATTATTTAAAATTACTGAACACTAGAGAAAATTTGTTAAAAAAGTTAAAGATTTTGATAAGTGATACGTTGACAAACACTGAAAGGATAGTCTAGGTAAAGCTGAATTTCAAACAGATTATCATCGAACTTAAAGCCTAAAACACAAACACAATATATATGTGTCAATAAAAACTATGCCTAATTTAGATTACTATCAATAATTGTTATTCACTTAGTTAAAAACGGATTTGTTTTCGTTTCCGACTTTGGACTAATAATATATCACAACTATAAAACGTCTTGAAAGCGGTATTCATCACGCACAAGTACAGACTATCACAATACTAATCGGTTGACTTTGTATCTTAAACACATGTGGAGTAACATTGACAACTAGAGCAAAATTAGATTATGTAAAATTGAGTTTAACACAAATTTGTGCAAAATGGACACTTTCACGTAATATAAATTGCTTTTAGATGTTTAACAAAACAAATTACTCATTCATATAGCAACTGTAATGCAATTAATTCGTTCGTAAGATCCGCTATTTGAATAAGATTAGTATGAATTGCAGAACATTCAAATAACAAACTACAGTGCCCAATATATCATTTGATAGGGTTGATAACATATGCAACAAACAAAAGAAAAACAATGACAGTGATAGTAAAAGTATTACATAGTATTAGATACTTTAGTCAAAAAAGTGCTCATGACATACAGTATATTTCATTATCACAACCACGTCAATGCTATAAATGTTAAAAATAATTATTTGACGGCATTCTAGAGAAGTTTGAAAATGTCACTATTTAAACCAACCTAAAATAACATCATATATTGTATGGTAAATTCTTGCTAAGTCCATTTTTCAAATAATAACCTTGATTAGAAATACTCAAATGTTTCTCTGTTAAATATGTTATATTCGAAAACTCTCATCAAATAAACGGAAACAAAAACTTACAGAAATGCAGTTTAACACTGATCCGGTTTTCCTGAAACATTTTTTAACTCTTTATGTTTTTCTAGTAGCAAATCAACTATCTCTGTATGATTCAATGAAACGGCAAACGTTAGTGGTGTCAATCGGTTTGTGGGGTGACATTGAGATATGTCTACTTTATAGCGTAGCAATAGACGAACAATATCCGTGTTTCCTGCACAACAAGCAACTATCAAAGGCGATGTTCCTTCAGAATCGCATTGGGAAGTATTAGCGTTTAATTCTAACAACAACTGGACTAAGTCTGTATGTCCGTAATAACAAGCAGTATATAATGGAGACCACCCATTCGGTCCAAACTGTGAAATGTCGCAGTTATTGTCTAATAGTAACTTTGCAATCGCTCTATGACCAAATTTACAAGCTAACAAAAGCGGGGACATCTTGTCTTTGCTAAAGTGGGTCACGTCTGCATCGTGATTTAAAAGTGTTTTAACTACTTCAATATGGCCATACCTACAAGCTTTTAATAATGGTAACCACCCATTTATGTCCTGTTGAGAAATAGTTTTCCTGTTGTTTTCCAGGAGCAATTTACATATTTCTTCTGAACCTGAACTACAAGCAATAAACAGTGATGATATCCCTTTATGATTGCTCTGACAGGAATCTGCACCCCTTGCTAATAGTAACTGAACAATGTTAATGTGACCCCCTTTACAAGCAATCATTAAAGATGATGCACCATTTGGTGTACATTCTGATATATCTGCTTTGTGGTCTAGAAGTAATTTTACCAAGTTTTCAAAGTTGTTATGACAGGCTATATGTAAAGGGGACATTCCCTCTGAATCACGCTGGGAGGTATCTAATCCTTGCTTCAGTAAAGAATTTACCATTTGTGTTTGACCTTTATGACATGCTCTTAACAAAAGGATTTCCAAGATATCTGTAGCGCAGTCCGAGATGTTCAATCCATATTCAAACAATAGGCAGACTATCTCCTCATGACCTTTTTGATTTGCTATTTCTAGCGGTGATCTCCCGTCGTAGGTAAAAATGGAAGGATCTGCTTTAAACTGTAACAATACTTCCACAGTATCTGTATGGCCTTCATTACATGCAATGCATAATGGTGTCCAACCGACGGAATTACATAATGAGGTATCTGCATTATTCTGAAGTAGCATACGCACAATGTCTGTATAGCCTTCAGCGGAAGCTGTATAAAGGGGTGAACATCCTCTTGAATCGCATATAGATGTATCTGCACGTGCTTCCAATAACATCTGGACAATGTCTTTGTAACCATTCAAACAAGCCTTAATTAGGGACGTGCATCCAGAGGAGTCGCATTTTGAGGTATCAACGTTACAGTTTAAAAGCAATTTAACTACATCCGTATGACCCCTATTGCAAGATGCGCTTAACGTCAGATCCGCAAATTTATGTTCTAACAACAATTTAACGACTTCGGTATGACCTTGACTACTCGCTAGAAGTAATGGTGACCGGCCACTTTTTGAACATTGGTTTATTTTTGTGTTATGTTTCAAGCACATTCGGACAAAATCCGTTTGACCATAACTGCATGCCAATAGAAATGGAGACCACCCATCCCTATCCAGATGAGAAGGATCTGCGTTGGTTTTTAATAACAATTTCATTATTTCTGTATATGACTTATCAGAAGCAACAGAAAGAGGAGACCTACCAAGCTTATCTAGGACGGTAACTCCAATTCCCATATCCATTACCATCTTGACCATATCAACATGACCGCTAAGAATGCAATCAAATAAAGGAGTAATTACTCCCCCTACAGAACTTTGCTTGTCCATTATTTGTGTGAAAGCTATTTCGATTTCAGATCTTCTATCTTTGAACATTTCTATAACTTTATCTCTGAAACATTTACATTGCACCTGTTTATTATGAAATATGCTGTATGTATCACCATTCTTTAAATCTCTTATCAATCTTTCAAAATAATCGTTTTCTAATTCCTCTGATAATACGATGGTAGAACTGTCTTGTTTCAAGCTATAACTAGACACTACGACACGATTAGCAATGAATGTACTTGAAGCAAACTCAAGGAAACATTCTGACAGATGGTCCCCACAAATTATGGCTGCAATATCGTAAATTTTGTCGTGAACGATACCATAATTAGTACCCATTCGTTTAATCAGAGTATTCTCTAGAGTGCAGAATTGCTCCAAAAGACGTTTTCTGGAAGCTTGTAACATGATATCAATTGAACATTCTTTACAAACCTCTTTCAATTTATCAGCAACATCATTTGGTGGATGTTTTGTTTTCAGCCACTTCTCATTGAAATTGTTATCAAAAATGACGCACAAAACGACAGTGCAATATTGATAATTGTTCTGAGGTAACTGAAGTTCTCTTAAGTCTTGCTGAATATTTTCAATAGGCTTTGAAAATAGAAGTTTCAGATGTTGACCAGTTTTACCGACTGCTAGTCTACACAACAAAGGAAAAAAATCAAAATCTTCTATGTTGTCAGCAATGTCCTTGATCTCATTGGCGTGAATATACTGATGTAGCATGGCGAGCCGTTCATCTGTTAACAATCTCAACTCATCAGATAATAGATTGCACTCTTGGTTGAATAAGGTTTTTAACCTATGAAATTGCACATCTTTGTATATTGGGAGTCTACATGAAACCAATACCTTTGTGGCTCCTTTTCTATTGGAACAAATGTGTTTGTTTGTATCTTTGTCTTCGTTCTCGTCCGTATTGGTAATTAGCCGTTTAAGTTTGTCAGTAGATGCACACCACATATCAAGGACTTGCATATTGACTGTAACCTTACCACAAATGTCATCAACAACAAACACCTGATTTTCATCAGGATTATGGTACTTAATGATGTCAAACGGTCCCTCGATGAAGGGTATGATTGCGAAACCATGGTTCTTTTGTAGTTGAAGAGCCGTGTGATGAACGATAGCAGATTTCCCATTCCCAGTGCTACCAGTAACAATGACGCCATTATGTTTTCTGACTGCTTCCATGGTACATCTGCTGCCCCGCGTTTCAACAAAGGTTTCTTCATCCCTTTCCCAGTCCTGAATATGAACTTCATAGTGCGCTACAAATATTAAATGAAATCACTTTAAAGCATCCCATTAACCTAAAGTTTACCTTCCATAGGGATAAGTGTTAAAGCTCACTTGACATTAAATGAACTACGACTTTATATATATATTGGCTTGATTTGTTGACATAAAATAGACTTGTAAATTTTAAAAGAAAAAGACATACATACAATAAAACAACCAACAATTGTGTACTGTTTTCGATTTTGTTAAATTTTTCAAATACTTATACCATACTGACTGACGACAATTTACAGCTAATTGCTTTAAGTAAGTAAATCGAAAAACCAGGACGATATTCTAGGCCGTAAGTCCATGGACATTGGCAAAAAATAAGAAAACGTTGGACGCACACAGAAAAATGAACCAAATATACATTTATTAACTAAAAATGGAAACATCACGAACTTCTATTAAAAAACTAGAAGCGAAACCAGGTGCTCGCGATATGGTAAGCGTTTCCTACTACACATGTGCCACCCGCCGCGATGCCTCCGTGTCATTCCGGTGTATGGTAACCTTAAAATAAAACTAAGATATGAACAATAGGCCTTTATTTTAGTGACATATTTTGGAATTATTGTCAAATAATCCTAATATTCTCTATAGTGATCCCCTAATTGGCTTCTGTTGACTAAACTCCACTTTCTAAATAAATGAAAAGGACGGACAGCTTCCTTTTTTGCTTGTGATAAATACGATAATTGACTAGCAATCAGCACGATACCATATTTTATTAACTGGGCCGAGGTTCCCTCATACAGAGTATTGGTCTCTACCACTCTTAGATATTATACTTATTGTTGGCCTGTTTTAATTTGCAATTTCATATATTCATACCAACCTTTTATGCTCTTTGGGATAGTATCGTGTTGTGTCTGCCGTTTAACTGTAATGCCAGCATCTACACAATGTTGAACTGTGATAAAACAAATGTTGTTTCCTTAAAACATATCAACTACAACATCTTATGTCTAAATAAATATATGGAAAAAATATATTTTCAATTTTTTTTGGTTTGTTTTTGTGTACTGATAATGTGTTTTTGATAAAAAGTAAATATCATTTGTCTACAGTCGTCATTTTATTCTCTTGCCAATGAATTTCCCCCATTTTCCCGATTTACTGTATCGCCATAAGTAAGGTTCTACTTTGTAGCGGCGTATAGGTTCCTTTTAGTTTTTATGTTTTGTCTTTGTCATTTTCTTTCAATTTTGATTACTATGGCTTATTCAGTGTACAATCTAGAGCTCAGGTTTTTGGATGTGTACATTTTCCCGCAAATGTTTAGCACTGCTAAAAAGCCATCTGCATCATAAATCGAATCCCTCGGGGACCCCATTTAATATGTCTTAATCAGCCAAATGGCATACAACAACTAACTAACTTTGATAAAAACAATATGAATAGGATCAACAGAACGAGAGGCATTGACAAACAAACAATAACTGCGTCAAACAATGAAGCACC
>JAUMGZ010004996.1:0-10393 GCA_032359645.1 Pododesmus macrochisma | reverse complement strand
GAGATAAAAGGAACGTATACATAGGGAAGCAAGCGGTAAAGGAGATAAAAGGAACGTATACATAGGGAAGCAAGCGGAAAAGGAGATAAAAGGAACGTATACACAGGGAAGCAAGCGGAAAAGGAGATAAAATGAACGTATACACAGGGAAGCAAGCAGAAAAGGAGAAACGAAAATTTAAATCACGAAAAAAAGAAAATTGATGTTTTTACAGATACATGTATCATAGGCTCTTACATTGTAATCATTTACAACAATCTAATATATCAATAACGCTTGCTATGAACGGTCTTGATCGAATATAGTTATTTAAACTATGTCAAACTGTTCGATATTTCGTAGGCATTAAAAGTGTTATATAATACATATAATGTATATGTCCATTTATTAATCAATGACGTTTTATCTGTATATCATCACTGACCCAGTTTACTGCGAATCTTAGGTATATAGGTGTGATGATACAGTTCTGTTAGTCATTTTATGATCTATCGGTTTTTATCCTATCTTAATAAGTGTTTAGTTAATGATACAACGTATTTGAATTCGTTGTCATGAGTCTAATGATTTACTTAAATTTCTAAAAAGAAATTAATGTCTATGTACATTTATATATAAAGGGTCCCGCACGAGTTAGGATTTGTTACGGCTTTTCTCCTACTGTTTATAAAGGCAACATCACTCGGGGGAGGTTGGTTTTATAAGGGGGTGTGGGTTGTCAATAGCAATGTTAACTTGAGCCCCAGACCTATAAAAACATACGCAAAAAATAAAAATGCATGAAAATAAAACTGGTTTTCGTAGATGTTTGGTAGAATGTTTATATTTCAATGTGTGAGTTAAATTTAAGACTGGAACGGTGGCAAAGATTACAAAAAGCCAATGAAACTGGCCAAAATTAGCAAAGCAGCTAGGTTTTTTGGAACAAATTTCGCTGTTTCAACGGGGTAACAACACTGAGCTCCATGGGGATATGCACAAGTTTTACATACGTCTAAACATTCCGTAAACTCTGTACATCATGGGAATATTTAGCATATCAAATGAAGCTCAATGTCGAAACAAAACTTCTGCACCTGTAAAACTGCTAAAATTGGCCAAAAATGCCTTCTCCATGAATGTCGGCCTGTTCCAAGCCCTATTTATACTTATTTACCAAATACGGCTAAAAAATAATCCATATGTTAGAATATAGGCATTCTACTTTACATCTGTGAAAACCAATTTTATTTTCAAGAATTTTGATTGTTTGAGGACCTTGGGGCCCAAGTTAACATTGCTATTGACCCCCCACCCCCTTCCCCTTTATCACATGTTTAAGATAACATTTAGTGCTGCAACTATTGACTCAAAATTAAATTGGAGTGACGTGACAATACCGCGCTGTCTCGTTTAAACTTTAAACAGGCAAACATTTTCTATTGTCTAAAACATTTTACTTCTTGCTTATATTGTTCGACACGAAGATCAAAATCATTGTTTCTGAATCGTTAGGTTAGATAAAACAGAATAACCAATCATAATAAGTAAGGTGCCATTTCTCTCCTCCGAATTTCGGTCTGAAAAAATGTCGTCAATTCGATTTGGATTCATTCGTGGCGGATGACGTCAGTATTGTGGCTGATATCTGCCATCTCGCGTTGTTGGCGCCAACTTGACAAAATCAACGCGCCAATGCGACAACGGGCGTTGTCGGGGTACTTTTGTAGCATGGTCGCAATTTTTGCGTTGGTGCGTTGGCGGGGGCGACAACGCGAGATGGCCGAAATCTTGTAATTTTGATCCTTGTGTGTTTGTACATATAAACTCAAGAAGTAAAATTCTTTATACAATAGGAAAACATCCGTTAAAAGGCTATTTCAGATATACAGGTACATTGTAGGCGCAGTGTGCGTATAGTGTGACGTCATTAGAAACAGTACAGAGTGATGCAATCGTAGGGGGAACCCCGATAACCAAGCATAACTGTCCAGAGTGATGTTACATCTATAGATCGTGTTATTTGTTTGTTTAACGTCACTTCTAAAGTATTTCACCGATATCACGATAAAAGGTCAAAGAAAAACAACAAAAATGGTAGGATAGGAAGAGAAAACCCAAGACGATATACCAAAGCCATAAGTCCATGGACATTGGAAAACATACGGAAAACGCTGGACGTACACAGAAAAATTAACCAAATATACATTCATTAACTAAAAATGGAAACATCACGAACTTCTATTAAAAAACTAGAAGCGAGACCAGGTGCTCGCTATATGATAAGCGTTTCCTGCTACACATGTGTTACCCGCCACGTAGCCTCCGTGTCATTCCGGTGTATGGTAACCCTGTCCACTGTTTAAAAAGAAGCATGTGTCACCATAAGAATAAGTCACAGTTAAGGTGAAGAAAAAGCAAAGGAGAACAACATTAACAGGAGAGGAATAGAAATAGCAACATTATCATGAGAAGCGGCAACAGGAACGGGAAATTTAAGCACACGGGATAGTTCAGAAAGAAGGACGAACCCATGCAACGGCGTTTCCGCATCTTCTTCTATCAAACTTTACATGGGGATCTTTATCGTGCCGGGGGTTAAAAATCCCTTTACACAGCGTCCCCTCCAAAGGACATGCAGATCTTTGTCTGGCCTCTACCCTACAACCTGTCTGACTTGTTTGAATATAGAACGTGGGATACTTGAATGTATTAAACGCATTATATTGCTGTATTGAGTGTACGATCATAGTTGTTAAATAATCGTTTACTAAAAACTTTATTACCAGAGGTTGTTATTTAATGATTGTGATTTGAGTGGGGCTATCTTAGTACTAAATAAGAAATATCAATCTGTACAGAGGAATTATTTATGGAAAACAATTTTAATTGCTATGATGACATACAAAAAATATGCGATTACTTTAATAAAATAAAGGCCAACCAATTCTATTATTTAAATTTACATATTACCGGCTAAATTTGTTTAAAATGTTAAACGTTTATCTCATATCCTGACATACTGTTAAACCTAGACTTGAACACGTTGTTTTTTATTAATGAAAAAACGCATATACGACTAAAATAGACTAAGTGTTATTTTCAATGCGACATAAGATATAAATCTTTACTTTGAATAAAAACGCAACTCAGTAATAAGGTATGTCGCAAAACGCAAAATATCTGTTCTTTGCTTTTGGTTTCATTAAAATCTTAAATAAAACGATTGCCTGTACAATGTAATGACTAAATTTGAATTTCTCTTTTATGAGCTAACAACAGAATAATCTCGATGGCACCACACAAAACATTCTCAAACTTACCACTGTCACGAGATAATAAATAATTACACACAAGCTCAAATATACCATTATTTGTATATCAAAAGAACGATAATTAGTCGACCTTCAAAGCTCAATGCAGATTTGTGTATAACGACGGAGATTTGGGTATCGAAGACTTTTCCTTTCCCTTACTTTGCTTGTCTCCGCCAGGGCTGCGCTCCTCTAAAAATAACAGAGACACCTTTAACACACGGAAGGAGAGGCGAACCAGTCTATTTGTAATTACATTATAACACTTCTATTTACTAACTTGGCATTCGACATAAGTGAGTGTGAGGGTACACTTGCACTGTACGCGTGACATACAACAATATTTGTTTAAAATGTTAACGCTGAATAAAACATACGAAATTTGCCCTTAATAAATAATCTTTGAATTATATTAAAGAGGCATGTACATGAACCTGTTTGGACCAAGCTTATTTAAACATAGTGTTGCATTTTTGTACTTTCTAATAATAATGATCTCTTAATTGTATTTCAAATAGAACTATTGACAACTATTTAAAAACAATTTATAAATAAAAGTAACAAATTTGTTTTTTATTTAAAACATACATGCACATCTACACACCCAATAGGTAAATATCGTTTATTCTAGTTCAATCTATTTGCGACACTTGAATATGCAATGTACTGCCGGTAACCGAATCACCAGAGCGTCGTGTGCCTACGTCGTTTCTTTTGGTCAACCAAATGTCGGACAAAAACTGTGTACCTTCACCAAAAATCTCACGTGGAGTAATGAAGCAATGTTCAAGGAGGGAGACGTCTTCTGAAGGCGATATTTTTGATCGAGAGGTCGGGACATAAATAAAATTTGCCTTAGATTGAAATTGAAGCTACAGATACCGTCGTTATGTCGGGCTTGACTGAAAGGCATCATCATAGCGACATCGGAGACAATTTACAAATCTTGAAATACGTATAAACGGTTTACTCGCGAGATCGATATCAAGTGATGTTTATTGTATATAACATGTTACATTTCAAATCAGTAAACACTATTTAAAAGAGTGAGTGTAAGTTATTAGATCTATATATTTTGGCGTACTTAGCTCTGCACTTGTTAGTGATTCGGTCTCGCATTGAAGTCCCTTGACGAACATAAATCCACAAAGAAACTGGTTTTCGCGGTAAAACTTTGTGTATTAAATTAGAATAGGGATAATCCGACTTTTGTTTTTTGCGACCGTACGTTTATCGGTTGTTTTACGGTCGAAAAGTGAGTTTTACTGACGACGCGGAGCGGATTTTAAAATCAGCCAGGGTTCAGTCTCCTTTTTTATCAAACTTGAAACATATACATGCCTCAAAATACCATGATACTAGCCGTTTAAAAAAATTAAAATATACATCGCATATTTGAAATAAGAAATCAAACACCAGAATGGTATAACTAACCTGAAATCTGCTTGGCATTCTCATTTCAATAAAGAAACTGTGTTCCATATTTCGTGTAATTGTTTGTTTATCGGCAATCATTTAAAACGTACAACGCCGATTATTTGTAGACATGATGCTTTTAAATATTTCCAATTTTGTCCAAATGAGCACACATTCAGAGAGAAACCTCAATAGTGTACTCGCCTTCTCTGCTCTGTGACGTGTGTTTACTAATCTAACTGTACCAGCGCCTGACTTTCACAAGTGGCGTTCAATTGTATTAAGGATATATTCCTAGATTTTACAACCCACTACGGGACAATAAATGGAGGTCACTTGATCGATGTACTATCATTATCCGACCGCTCTGAAGGTTGATGATAATGAAAACGTGAAACAGAGATTTAACAGGTGTAAAGCAGAAGGTGTAAAGACACAAGGGAAGGTCAATGCTCTCAGCACATTGCGCAAGAGGAAAGGTGTTTAATAATTCAGTTGAAAATCTGCAAGGTGATTTTTTTTCAAGGCGATAAAATCCAGTTGGATGACACATAGGAAATTAATAAAAAGCGATGAAGCTCAAATTTGCAGTTGTTCTGAAATTGATGTAGTAGATGTTTGCATCATGTTAACATATATCGGTCCATACAGGTATTTTTTTTGTCGTTTAATATCACGGATGACGCATACATGTAGCGTTGAAACGTTATAATGTACGTCATCATCGAGTCCTTGTCACGTTATGATTAGACCCCCTCATTATAATGACTCCGAGTCGATCATCACTGCTCTACCTTTGGGTTTAGACATCATGTTTGATGTGATGCATAGAGAGAAATGAACAGAGTTGATTTGATAAAGCGTCCTTCTTAAGTGTTAAATCTTGTTTAACTTTAACACAGTTATACAATGTATCATGTTTGGTTAGTTGGGTCCGGATTAAGTGCTACAATGTAAGTTTTAGTTAAACTATTTAAGTCCAGATTAAGTTTTAAAGTCCCGTTTAACAGTTAAGTACAGGTTAGCCATAAAGGTCCGGGTCAACTGTGAAGGTCCAGTTTGACTATTTTTTTTCAACGGTTAGGTCCGGATTAACGGTTAAGTTCAGGTTTAACTATTAGGTTCGGTTTGACTATTAGGTTCGTTTAACTATTAGGTTCGGTTTAACTATTAGGTCCGGTTTAACTATAAGGTCCGGTTTAACTATTAGGTCCGGTTTAACTATTAGGTCCTCTTAGGTCCGGTTTAACTATTAGGTTCGGTTTGACTATTAGGTCCGGTTTAACTATTAGGTTCGGTTTAACTATTAGGTTCGGTTTAACTATTAGGTCCGGTTTAACTATTAGGTTCGGTTTGACTATTTGGTTCGGTTTGACTATTTGGTTCGGTTTAACTATTAGGTTCGGTTTGACTATTAGGTTCGGTTTGACTATTTGGTTCGGTTTAACTATTAGGTTCGGTTTGACTATTAGGTTCGGTTTAACTATTAGGTCCGGTTTGACTATTAGGTTCGGTTTGACTATTAGGTTCGGTTTGACTATTAGGTTCGGTTTGACTATTAGGTTCGGTTTGACTGTTAGGTTCGGTTTAACTATAAGGTTCGGTTTAACTATTAGGTTCGATTTAACTATTAGGTTCGGTTTGACTATTAGGTTCGGTTTAACTATTAGGTTCGGTTTAACTATTAGGTTCGGTTTCACTATTAGGTTCGGTTTGACTGAAAATGTTCAGTTAACTGATCTAGTGCAGACCTGAGTTTGATTTTACAGAGAAAGAAAATGGTGGAATATCCGTAGTTTGATAAGAAATAACAACAAATGGTTTAGTTATCTAATCTTTACGGGAAATGGAAGATCATTAGAAAGGAGACCATTTTGAAATGTCCAATGCACCATTGATAAACTAGAGGGGAACCATTAGAAACAAGAGGCCCATCGGGCCTTAATGTCCATCTTGTCGAAATCCAGTTGTTTCAGAGGAGAAGTCGTTTAAAGGCAAACTGTCAAGTTATCCCTTTAAACCCCACCCACCTGTCCCCTTTGGGTCAGATACTTCATTTGTACAATCTTGAATCCCCTTTCCCTTTGGATGTGCCCAGTTGTTTCAGAGGAGTTGTCGTTTAAAGCAAAAGTTAACGACGGACGGACGGACTGACGGACGACGGACGGGATTTGTAGGAGAAAAGTTTACCTTGGACCTTCGGTCCAAATGGACTAAAAAACTGATACGACTATAAATTCGGATGTACACATATGAACGATTAAGATTTTATTCTACAAAGATAAATGACATAATCTTAAGATGTACTTATTTCTTTGATTTGCAATTCAAAAATTAAATGGAACTGCCAAAACGATCAACGCTGGTACATGCAGCTCAAACTTTCAAAACAGAACAAATTCCAATAGCCTTACTTATGCTAATATTATTCAATTTATATTACATTGGAACGAACCATCTAATATCGTGAAGGTTTAATTTCGCATTAGTGTTTACTTCAAAGAAAACCAAGTGCAAATGATCTAGATATAAAACAGTTTTTCTCATGAATTTTGAAAATAAAAAACTATTAACGGCATCTGTTAATAAAAAAAACTCCAAGTGATTGATCATAATAAGCAATAAACATGCATAACACATCTTTATTTACCGTAATGTATTAACTTTTTATATGCGTGTAAGCGGCCAAATAGAAATATATACACCCTTGTCGTTGTAAGTATTGGCTGTATATTTGAACTCTTTGTGACTTCTTGCTTTTATTCGTCGACCTTCACAGGTGATTTAATCACAGTTCGGCGTTCTAACCACTGAAATAATTATAAGCTGCAAGTGTTATGTATAGATCAGGAAGTATTTAGCTCTAAAATACATATACAAACTTATTTACAAAGAAAATCTTAATAAGGTTTTGAATTTTAGAAAATCAGCATTTCTGGTTTGTACATAAGAAAATTTCACTATTTTCTAGTGAAACTTATCTACTGAAATCTGGAAAAAAGACACTCAACTCATCACTTGAAAGCATCATTTTAGTTTCTTCATACAAAAACATTCGGTAGTGTAAAAGTAAATATTTCTTTTGAAAAGATTAGTGAAAAAGGCAAAAGAATTAAGCAACTGACGGAATGTTTTATTTTTACATTTAAATTGACCGCAGAAGTTATTCTTATAATCTTTGAACTACACCTCGTCGTAAGCCACAGTTCGCAGTCATCCTATATGTACCCACGGGTATGGGAGAGGATCGAACAGTATCCGTGGCTTGCGACATTGTCAAGCACTGAAATCAAAATTAACTTACTTTTGCTATACGTGTGTTTATTGAGTAACAGTTTCCTTTATTTCAGCCATTGTAATACTGAATCTAGTTGATCACACTCCTATAGTCAATTCCTTTAATTCCCTTCAATACTTGAGTCTGTATAAAATATATTTATTTCACTCCCGGTTGTTTTGCTCGATGCATACTAGTCGTTAAACTTTCTAATAAAATGATTGGCAAGTTTTCAAGCTCGATGTATACAGACAACCTATGAAGTGTGTGGGGTATAAAATGTCTATTCACTTGACAAAATAGGTTTAAAGAGGTGAAGAAAACATTCACAGTTTTACGAATCAATGAATAACGCAAATACACTGCGCATAACTGTATGTTTCCCCCGCGTTGTCGGGAAACCTTGTTGTTAGGCCTTACTTATAAGTTTTATTTAATTCTCAAGTAGAGGATTTTATTATTCTGCAAAATGTTTTAGATATTTAGTTTTGTTTTCGTAAAGAAATAGTTTTGTATATAATGTTATGAAAACGTTGATAATCCAGTTAATATGTGAGCATGCGACGTCGATATGGGCGTTTTAAAAAATATCTTCAAAAACAACAATTTATATTTTATATATCTTATATGCAAAACCGATATGAATATTCTTAGGAGTTAGATGAATTTTATGGCATTAGTACACTGTGAACTTTATATATATATAGCAGATAAACAACTACAATTTCCAGGCTTGAAACATCAGACTTAAGGTTAGATGTTTAATGTCATACTAAAGGATGTAGCTAAGTTAGTGATATGTACAATCAGACCGGCATTATATCGATACAGAACGTACCCCTTATTTACCCCTTATTTACTCCTTATTTACCCGATATTAGGGAATTGTATATTGTCCTGCTTTACTATATGAGGTCGACTCCATGAGACTCCAACGAGGCGAATCAACGAGGCGGAAGATGTTGAGGGTATTTTGCTTACATAAATCTTCATTGTCCGTACAGAACTTTGTATTTCATCCGTAAAAACTCAAAAGCTGTCTCCAATGTGTGGCGTTCAACATTTGGACAAACGTAAAGCACAACAGACCTAGCCAGATTCGAACTTTGGACCTCCGTGTTGAACGTTTTAATAACTATCTCAATAAATGGTAAAGCATATAGCGCACGTTTAGATGAATCTACAGCTTTTGGTAAAACTAATATAAAATATGGAAAATAAGCCCCTTAAAATAAGTTCTCTACATTCAAGGGATTAAAAAGGCATATATTTTGATAATAAAACCTTAGAACTTACAATGAAATATTAATAAGCCATTAAATAGATGCGCGTTGAAAGGCGATAGTGTGAACTGAAGTGGTCTATTATCGGTGTAATATATTTAGCTCCCTGTAACATAAACGTGAGATCTTGTATAAAGATGCAAAAGAACTTAACTCTGAGTCGATCATTTATTTCATCCTTTCAAAGAAGTTCTTGACAAATATGAAAAACACATAAAATTGAATATCTGTGCCCTTTGTCTGAGATGCCAGGGAAACGAACATATGCTATTTCGCGCTCAACAACTGTGTTAATAAAACAAACTATTCGAATGTGGAAGGGGTGTTATTTTCATTTTGTAGAGCGTACCAATACATAGGCCTAGATTAATCAATTGATTCTAAAGGATGCCCATCTTGTGTGCAAAGTCTTTTAGCATTTTAAATCACGCTAGACATTGAGAGATTTGATGAAAAAATAGCTTGGATTGAATGAAATTGAACAATGGTACTGCAAATCTGCTGTAGACTTTAAAACCTATGTACAGGATATACAAAATTTATTGTGACCATAAAACATTCCTGGTATTGAAAAAGAGAATTTGAGGATTTAAACCTGCAATCCGTATAAAAAACTAGATGTAATTGAAAGCTACAGGTGTTTAAACCGACCATTGAAATGAAGGTGTTTATTCTACAATGACATAATAGGCGGTTAAAACCTACTGATTTCAATAAATTGGACAAAACATATCGGCGTCCTATATTTAATTCCGGCAATATATTGATGCATACACGAACCTTCGCTATAAAACCTGTGATTTATCGTAATGTACGAAGCCAAACTTGCGTTACTGAGAATAACTTAAGTGAATGATCCATTTCATTGATTTATAGATTTAAATCTCAAGTTTTTATTTAAATGTTTGTGCTTAATTCAGTTGAGCTCGTACGTGAAATTAAAGTGTTTATCCAATTGTCGATCTGATTTCATTTATTTAAATGACAATATAGATTCAGATGTATAAATCAAATGTTCCCCAACAGCAGAGTTTTTAGAAAGTGTTTGTTTGTTTGTATTAAGAGCTTATTGTCCGATCAACAGCTAAGGTCATTTACGGACGTGCCAGTTTTACTGGTGGAGG
>JAUMGZ010004985.1:0-10393 GCA_032359645.1 Pododesmus macrochisma | reverse complement strand
TATCAAATTTCTATAAAAGGGTCTTAATATAGAAGAGTACAGTTTAGCTATGATTATATCCTACTGGACAGTCCTATTCATCAACTCTACGAATTGTCTTTATGCGATCTGTGATAAAATATTGTTTAATGATGTCGATATTTTTCTTTTATATGTGTCATTGCGTTTTACTATCTTTCACTCTGTGTTGGGATACGTGTAAGGAGTTTTATGTAGGTCAAAAAATCACATTTTCATCACTTTTAGTTCAGTCAAATTTTACTGAATGCGCTCAAAGGCTGGTGTTATACTTATCTCACTCCAAATGTATGTCCCTTAGTCTCATTACAAACTTATGTACCTTTACCTCATTCTAAAGGTATTTCCCTTCATCACATTCTAAAGGTATGTCCCTCTACCTCAAATTAAAGGTTTGTCCCTTAACCTCATTCGAAATGTATGTTCCTTTATCTAATTCCAAATGTATGTCCCTTAATCTCATTCCAAATGTATGTCCTCTTACCTCAGCCCAAATGTAAGTCCTGTTTTAAAAATACAATTATTCAGCCAGTCAGTCTTGTATCTATATAGAATTATACATTATAACGTCATTATTTGCTGACGCTGACAGGGACAAGTTGTCCATAAATAACTGTCCTGATGAATATTTTTAAACATTCCTATTTTGACTACGCTAAAAACTAAATTACGGATTTGACAGTTTTATTTTTAATGCTATTCATTTTATAGTTTTAATCAGTTTTTTTATAAATTGTTTGGCTTGGGTTCAGTAGGGTTCGTTTTACCATTCAACCTTCATTCAGATCCTAAGTTAATTCGCGTCAAAGTGTATTTAACCCGTCTGCCGTTTTTGCTCTTGAACGACATTTTTATACCTCGACTTCGGAAGTAGACCTGAACGTCGGTGCATTTTGTCTCGATTTGTTCATTAAATTGAAATTTGTTTTTACCTTGGGTATCAAATGTCGGACTCTATAGGAACGATAAGACGTCTCTTGGCTGATGTGGATTTACGTTTACATGGCTAATCAGAGGGCATAGTTAGGAATGGTACGATTTACTATGCAATTTTATCACTTTTGAAGGCATGATTGAAGATCTAGGCTTTAACCCACAGATAAGGATGTGCTTTGATTTAAATCTGACATCCAAGACACTAGCATGGCCGCTCCTTTTCAGGTTTAATTCAATCTAATTCCAAGATTTTAGTCTTTAAATTGACTTTTATCTGCCAAAAGTCACGCGACGTGGCGTGAGAGTGAAGCTAGACTTCAGACATCAAGCGAGTCTAGATATATACTTCAGTAAAAACTGAAAATTTCATGCTGAATTAGGCATTAATCCGACTCTGCTTTGATCCCCTTTCACGTTTATATTATTTAGTTTTATAAAATTGTATATATATTGCGTAACATGCCAATTTTACTTGAATCCACACAATGAATATATTAAAATACGTGTTGTATAACATAGTGCGTTAAACAAAAGAATTACAATATGTATCATGCACGAGTCGCGATAATCACAGTCAATACATTCACAAGGAATATGTAAAGAAACCGAACATCGATATATATAAGTACCCGTATTTCCGTTTCTTGGAGCCGATTGAAGTGCTTGCAAATTGACATCGCATGACGACCTTTAGACTACGTACGACAGAGACGTTCAATCAAGTCAGTTTGTATGGTGCGATAAAAAGCCGTGGTTATGCGTACGAATTACCTGTTACATAAAGAATCCTTGTATGGTGCGATAAAAAGCCATGGCTTTATGCGTACAAAGAACCTGTTACATAAAGACGTCTTGTATGGTGCGATAAAAAGCCGTGGTTGTGCGTACAAAGAACCTGTTAAATAAAGAATCCTTGTATTGATTTTCAAGTTTAAGTCCAAAATGAGCAATCGTAAAGGAAATCACAAACCTGAGTGTTACTCTTATGTTTACATTTTACAAATTCTTGTGGTGTCAATGGTCAGACGCATGAGCCGCGTATTAATGCCGGTCATGAACTTAGTTAGAATTCACTGTAGACGTCGAGGACGAGTGCTTTTTTATCACAATGACAAGATTTCAATCCCTGCATATCTATTACTTGTGCATCAGTATTACAGGCAATCCTCAATATACATTTAATTTTGAGGTCATTTCGTTTACAGAGAATTATGTTTACCATAAATACCAGTTCTTAAATATACATAGAAAACTATCCGTCTAGAGGTTGGGGATATTCCTCTGTTCTATGTGGCGATAATGTTACAACCTTTGAACATCTTTAGTTGTGTCAATCTAACTTCATCTTCGCAAGCCAAGTTTCCCTATACTAAGTTTCCTGCGTGTGGAAAACGAACTGAAAGGAAGTGGTTCTTATACGTTGGCTAGCCAAGCTAAACCAAGTTCACATTTCATAATAACAAAAATATTCTACCGTTGTTTTTTATAACAGTTTTGCAATGATGGTTGCGCTGTTATATTTTCATCAGGTGTGGCAATCGTCTTCAATATCCCTTCAAATGAGCAACTTCAGTTATGAGAGCATAACTGCAGCATGTGCCTAAGCACCGAGTTCTCGTTCGAGACATGTGAATGCGCATAAAAAAGTCTAGCAGAAAACATTAATTTTAAACATTTTAAATACCTAAACAACTATTAATTTATTGTTATTGTTTTTAATTTAAAGACAAACGAAAATATAAGCAATAAACTGCATAGATGTTGCAGACCTACTGGTAAAATTGCAGCATGTGTCACAGACACACGTATCACGGAGCGCGTTAAATAAAGTCTTGTTTAACTGTTTGTGTTACTTCTTTTGTGCAACTATCTTTAATAATATAAAATGATCGTGCTGTTCAATGTATTGGGGTATTATATACTTTTTTTTCTTTTGGTATCCGCGTAAAAATGTGTCATCTTTAAATAATGTTATTTATGCATAGTTAATCTACAATGGCACGGCTCTATGCATGTCTCAGTGGCGAAGCTATTTACGAATCTTGTCACATTATAAAAACAATCAAGTATGCCTCCTAAAGCTTGACCACGATTACGAAGCTTTTGGTACCATCACAAATTGCTTAATCCTACAGACTCAGAACGAATTAACTGCATTGCTTCTTTATGTAGGGCATGTGGTTATTTACATGATCAAACTAAACGATAAAACAGAACACACTTGAAATAGATAAAATGATCGTTTATCGGTTATATTTGTCATGTTTTGTAGTACGTTGTACTGGGTCATCATAATGTTTACAATTCTTTCCAATTATAAATTGTGTAAAAGGTACATTCACTTTGCTTTCATTTCTCAAACACCAATGACTATTTATATGTGCTAACAGTGTATTGTGATAAATACGGAGTATTCAAGTACAAATTAACGTTTTCTTGTAGTAGTGGGAAATTAAATGTCGCTATTGATATATAATTGCATATCAAAATTTAAAATATCAATTAGTACTTTAATCGAATATTGTGCTATGAAACTGTCAGAACTTTGCCGGAAATTGTACGATGGTTTAACTAGAGGACATTACAAATCACTGTTACGTAATTCAGGCAAAACAGTTATAAATAGATACATGTGTATTAGTTAATTATCAGCTTTATTATACCTCATTGATGTAACAGTAGCGCTAATTGGGTAAAGCGTGCCACATGGCGGGGAAATAAAACATCGAATCCCCCTGAGGCGCGTGCTCCAAGGAGATTCGATGTTTTATCAACACGAGCAGCTAATTGAAGAATAAGTTCAATGCGCATACTGTTTAAAACCTGATTTCTTTTTCGGTATAATAAACAATTTATGGCCCTGTAAGCAGGGTGATTTGAAGATCTGTTTACCCTTAGCGGCAATATTCCCCTCGGGCCATAAATGTATAATATGAATGTGTTTACCTGTTGAGTTTCGATTTCCGGCCGCGTCAAACCTAAAACTTAGGCAATCTTCTCGTTCCCTGCTAAGAGCTCAGCGTTACTGGGTAGGAGAAGGACTGGTTGGCTCGGTGTCAGGATAATGTGACAGAGTAAAATATCATGTCAATGTGTCGGCGGAGTGATATTTCGGTGAGACAGCACTATAAAGTCGTCATAGTTTGCACTTTTACAAGCAGACACCGTCTCGATATAACCTTTTCGTGAGTTAAAGGGACGTTAAACCCCAATGAAGCAAACAAACATATAACCACTTGTTGATTTGGTATGTTGTTCTAAGTCATTTACTTTCATCAATCCGTACTCCGTATTGAAGTGTAGATATAGATGTAACGTGGCAATACTCTGTCAAAATGAGAGCTTTGAACATAGTGACTAAACGTTCATTCATCCCCACTCTTCTGACGGATGAGCATCTATAGTATTTACATGCCAATTCTATAGATTTACCTTTTTTTTGGTTGACCATTTCTTTTGTTCTGTCGATTCCATAATCTTGTATGTTTCAGGTAATCTTAAAATATGTTTATGTTTGTTGTTTTCTCAGCAGTTTCAATGTTCTGGATTAAAAATAAAAATCATCGTGTCAAGCAGTCTTGATTAAAAGAGAGACGGGAGGGGATAGAGGGAGAGAGAGGGGGATAGAGGGAATTTTTTTTGCATTTCGGTTATTAAACGAACGATGCATTTTTCAAAGCAACTCTTCACTCTCTATTTAGACTAGAACATACATAATGTTTGTAATAGGTTACATTTAATGTTAAATGTTTTAACTATTCACCAGAGCGCCTATTGATTGACCGATGTAAACTGCAGCAGACGACGATGACGTCACTGTGGAACGTAATGCTTAATCCACGAGAAACAAAAAGTACTGTTCGTTCAACATGTTTGAGATTTAGACATCTTGATCGATTTATTTATATTGATTCATGCTCACTGTAGATAATGTGATTAGGAAACGAATCTTAATCGATAGACTCTCAAATACATCAATTCATTAAAAACCCGTGATCGCCACTCCAATGGATTTACGTTTCCGCGCCATTATACTCTTAATTTCCGCCAAATCGTGTGCAGTAGGATGCTTTATAGAAACCGGAGTCGTAATGATAAATCAACTGGCGTTGCGTTCAAGCGTCTGCTCGCTCTTGACTGTATCAGCTGCCGCGAAATAAATGGACACGCGATTCTTGTATCGTTGAGTGAACAATAAGGCTTTGTGCATGTTTCTGTCAACAACTAGAGACTGTTATCCGTTTGTGAATTACTGTATGCAACTCGCCAAATTCTGCTATAAGGATTTCTTTTCTGACTACTACAAGTGCTATGATAATTTGTATTTTCTTTATTCTCAATCATACTTCTTCCTGTAGCTTATAGCTATGACCGTGCATGGATTTGCTGATGAGCTTAATGCTGAAGACCCAATGAAGAACTTAGACTTGGATTTCTACAAGAATTTTAGGGTTTCCTGGTCGACCGATTATCAGACACGATTGAATATTTATATAATTTAAAAAAAAAAAAAAAAAAAAAAAAAAAAAAAAGACTCACCGATGTTTATTATTGTTACATTTATAAGCCAATGCTACAGGCTGAAAGTAGCAAATCACTTACCATATAATTCATTGTAACGTTTTGCTCTGTAGAGGAACTTTGTGTTGAGATTTTGATATGAACCTAAACCTTCAAATAAAGATTGTTTTAGGCGATCAGTTCTTCCACCTCATATGTAGGGGCTGAGTGTATCGAAACAAGATATAGTCATTCAATCACCACCACCGTGATAAAACAAGGACAAAATGAGCCGGTCGAAACCAACAATAATCAAACATGCTTTTTTAATCATAAATGAATAAACTTTATTTTTAAATTTTAATAGTTTCATTACAAGCTAATCAGAGAAGGTCAAGGATTATAACCGTGCCTCAAGGGACCAAACACACTAGGCTCCGCCCCACCTGTCAGTTTAATTTGCTTCTGTCACACTTTACAACTGCCAAAATCAGTGCATTTCATTAAAGAAACAGTTTCAATAAATCTTATTTATTTTTGCGGCCGCGTCAAACCTAAGTCGATAAAATAAGGTAACATTCTCGCTCCCTGCTTAGTGTTCAGTATAACTGGGTAGGATAATGTGACGGAGTGAAGTGTCATATATATGTGACTCCAGCGTGTTATTTCAGCAAAGCAGCACTATAAATTCGTCTTATGTGCGCACTGTCACAAGCTGAAACTGTCTCGATATGACCGAGACTCGAGTTAAAAGGGATGTTGAACCCAAGCAAATTTTTTTTATTTTTGCCATTTGCCAACTATTAAGTTTTATATAACGGTACCAACATAAGTGCTGTCTATTATCTACACTAATTTAAAAGCAAATCGTATCCTTGGGTTGCTGACCTTATTTTTTTCTACTGAAACTTTTCCCCAAGCGTGATCAGCACACTGTCCTTCTATTTCATTCCTATCAGTATGCAATGGTAAATTAAGTTTCCCGGTCGTGCAAGCGAACAACACTATCTTAGATGGAACATTAATTAAAACGTCCCTTGACTTTTCTTTGATTAAAACATATCTATATAATATATTCTTTCTGAGGTGTACACGGGAAATTTTTTTTTTCTTATTTCTAATGGAATATCTACAGATGCATAGCTGATGAAGACAGTTCTGAGTTCGCACCAATAACCACGACCTTTTACTGCAGATTACTGCTCCAGCAATTCATGTTTAACGACAAAAGTATTTATTAAATAAGCAGAACAGCCTAGCGAGTTGATTAAGAGGTCACAAATGGAATCCGACGAGACATGCAACAGAAATAATTACAAAATTAATTAAACATGGCTCATAAAGCCGACATTTTGTACGATATTGGCGGTTTTTTCAAGCTGTTTCGTGACCAAAGATCTTACATGCGTATACAACCGTGTGTTATGACGACTACATGTCACACGCTGTTTTCATGTTTTACGTATCAGAATTATTATCATTTTCATCAATCTATTTTCCATAAGACGATCCGCGGAATAGAGGTCTATAAGTTCGTTATCCGGTGCTATTATTGGATAATATGGTAACGTCATTTCCGGTAAAATGTCTATTCGTATACCATTAAACTGACATCGTGGTTGCATGAGCGGTCATGACAGCAATTCCACTTTTTAAAATACAATTTATCTTGCAACTGCAAGATGAATTATATCAAAAATCAATTTATCATTTCTTAGAAATATAAGAAAAGAATTCTAAGGATATGAACACAATTTTTTAGATAACATTAAAGAGAAGAGGCTTCATATTTCAGATGAATCGAGGTGATTATCGGAGGTCAATACTGCACTCCGCTTTTCTTGTATTATCTTGAACTTGTAATCTTGTCAAAAATGCAAAAGTATGTCTTGTCTCGTCGGCCATTACGTCACGTGAGATTTTGTAAATTGCGACACTGATGGCGGAGATTGACTAATGAACATCTAATTGGTTTGACAAGGGATTGTGTCGGTAATCAGTGATTACATAATTGATCTCGATTCTAATCTTAATTGAGTGCAATCTCAATTACTTTCTATAAAAGACCAAACGACAGAGTTTATGCAATGATGTGACTATAACACGACACAATGTGACAAACATATTAATATGTCAATTAAAAAAAAAAAAAATTAAAAGTTACTTTCTAGAAAAAGCTTTTTTATCGTTACGATATTCTGTCAAAAATTGATTGACAAATTTTTTAATGTTTATTTGTCTCGATTATTATTTCAATTCCTTTCATTTTTGTGTTTTTCCTGTTTTATATGTAGTTGATAAAAAAATAATTGTTTATGTTTCATCTTTATTAATTCTACAATTCTTAATAATTAGGGGTTGCATGTAAATAACATATTACCAGTACTGTTTATTGAGTGTATTAGCTCATGTATCAGTTGTTTTTATCTGAGTTTTCAACTAAAGTTTTGATAGTAACTTGGATTGAAAGCCTCCTAGCTATTGATATTTCGCTGAAAAGTCTATAGGTGGACAAACATCAGTGGAATCCTTAATTATCCAAGTGATTATTCCATGTTTCATCTCCCGGGGAAAAAACATATTGCACGTGTTTTAAACTCAGTTACGCCAGATCGTGTGTTCCAAAGAACAATGATATCCATCCTCGAGCGCTTCACTCCACGACCATCGATTGTCAGAATAATGGCCAGATCCATAATGTCACCGTACCAGACATGGATACAATAACATACGATGTAAATTTATTTTACATCGTGAAATATATCCCTTTATTTGACAAATTGCATTAAGTATGTGTAATAATCCCCACCCTATCGATCTCGTCACGAGCTGACCTAAATATCAGGTCAAGGTCGAATAGTGTGATGTTGGTCACTCTATCAATGTCACCACGTGCATCGATGTGACGCGGAAGTCTGAGTAACCTTATTGTTTAACATGTAGCGCGTAATCTACAATAACAACTCAGAGCGTTGACTAAATGTGCCTCTTATACGTATAAAGAGCTTTAGTGTGCTTTATTTTATGTCTTGATCCAAAAGAAACTTGAGCTAGACATGCGTTGAAAGGGTGATCAAACCACAATAAAACAAAAATAATAAATTTTCTTCAAGGCAAGATATGCATGCTTGATTTTACCTGATCACGTGACTGTACAAGAAGCATAACAATGTGAATTATTTTGATCACTCTGGTTGAACTAAAAACCTGATGTCCCGAACTCCTGTGGATTTTTCCTTAAGAGATAAGAGATGTGTATGGTCAACGTCAGTATCCATACTGAAGAAAAGGAAAGTCCCGAAGAGTTCGGTACATCCGGTTTTAAGTTCGACCACTGTGTTGATCTTTCAAAAGCAACGAAAGCATTACAAGACTTCAACACATCCTAGCAAACCGCGACATGCATTTACTATGCACTATTCGTTGAGCTACAAATAACAAATAGTGTCAGCTTTCGGAATGTCTCGCCATCTCGTCATATCCCAGCAGTCGGTGCCATACGCGTGATAAAGAGACGAAATTGGATTATTTCATAACTGTATCATATTTCTGTTGCTGACCACTGCCGGAGCGATACTACGATATTGACCTGGCAAAGACCTTGGTGTTAATTCGTTTTATTCGGTGTAGTTTCCGTTAGATCATTGGCGTTTAATTGGCCGTGTATTGGTTCCAGGGATAACATTAGCGGGTCATTTATCACATTACGTTGAACACAATGAAAGACGATTCAGTTAATGGCCGAACAACAACATCGAGATCAATACACGCTCAATAGAGCTCTCTAGGATGGAGGTTCACCTAAATTTCACCTTATGTTATAGGTTATTTAGACAAAATGGAAGCTTTCTGGGATTTGCGAATTTTGTTGTTGTTTTGATTGGGTTTAATTAATATTTCTATTGAACGGAATATTAATTTCCTCGTTAAATATTATTAATGCTTTAAGTTCATGTCATGTTCTCATATATTTGCTATGAATGAAATCGCCTTTACATATATACTGAACGACAGAAACAACAGATTTTCAAAGGGTCATACAACCATACCAAGTCGATGGAGGGAAAATTGTTTGACTATTTACTGTAGGACGGTATTCTAATACTTAGCCAGGGTTTCCCCTCTAACGGTTACATAAGTGCATGTTACCGCCTCTAACAGGTATGTTTCCGCATTAAGGGCACGTTCACAGGTTACATGTAGCTAAATATATTCTGTGGTCGCTAAGTTTTCATATCATATTGAGAAGTCTACTGCCTGAACAACCAGCTCAATTGCTTTCTTATAAAGTATCATTCCATTTCAATATATGTTAATTTAAAAAACGTTAACAAAACTCATCTTAATCTTTTTTGTTTGCAATGTGCTCCTGGTATATTTTTACGTTTTATTCGATAATCTTATATTCAAAATATTATCTTCTCAAAAATTCTCTTTGTAGTTTGCATTTCTTCAACTTATTATATTTTGACTGAACAAAAAGCAGAAAATAAGCATTAATCACCTGATTCAGCCTAATGCTTATCGCCTGCGCCTTTGTCGTCCGTTTACAACATTAGTCTCTGTCAAGCGTGCGTTGGAACATGTATTGTCGTTACCCGTTACGATATTCGTCATTGTCAAACGTTCATCGGACGTGGATTAGCCTCGTCAATAATAAACGGGTTCCCAGTTGTGTCATACTAACAACTGGTAAAGGCTAATGTGTTGACGGCAACGATTGGACCGTTGCGTTAGCGGCATTAGCCAATCGCACTTAACGTATCTTATTTATTGTTTTGCTGGTGAAATGTCAGAATATACATATAGTCAACAAACATAGACGGTAGATCTATATTGTACACGCATTAGAAAAATAAATATTCCTACCTGGAATCAGCACAATAGGAGAAAAATATATATCTTTAAAAGGTAAATAATATTTGCAGCAGCAGGAGAA
>JAUMGZ010004974.1:0-10393 GCA_032359645.1 Pododesmus macrochisma | reverse complement strand
CGATAAACGTGATATTTATAAGAGGAAGGAACCAAATCTCTGTGTGAATTACCCCGTCGCGAACCCCAGATCTTGCTTGAAAGTTGTTATATAATGATAGTAAACCGAGGGTCCAAGACTAATGAACAAACTAGTTAAAAAGTTGAATTAATTTTGTCTCTCATTATGTTTCTTGTTTTAATGTTTAACAGTTCCTCTGAAGGAGATTGGTGTCAAAGTTAATATCAAGGGATTTGTGGCAAATGTTGAGTCAACTTTAATCTACAAGAATGATGAAGACCGTGTTCTGGAGACTGAGTTTATATTCCCGCTGGACGACCAAGCAGCTATGTACAAATTTGAAGCTGTCATAGATGATAAGACCATTATTGCAGAATGTCAAGACAAAACACAGGTAAAAAGTTAAAACTCTTGTCCAACTTGTTACATGTATGATAATTGATTTCATGAAAAGAAATATTAGAGAAGTTGTGACACATGGTTGACACCTTTGATGTTCCGATATGAATTTAAACTGAAACAAATCTAATTTTATGGATTTGAGTTAAATGTTGACATGCAATTAACTTAATACAATCTTGAAATCCATTTCTGCTTTTGTATAGGCCCAATAAAAAGTAATGTAAAACTGTGTTTCAGGTTTTAGATAACATAACTACTAGGGTTAAACAGCACTTGGGTAATATAACCTAGAATGTAAGATGCAATTTTAAAATTAAATTTGTTTCAAATGAAGGGTAGAATTATTAAGAGGCTAACATGATTTTTAAGCTCAACAGAGGTAGGCTTATTCAGGGGGCTCAACTGATCAACAACTCAACAGAGGTAGAATTATTAAGAAAGCTCAACTTATCAACAGCTCAACAGAAGTAGAATTATCATGGAGGCTCAACTGATCTGTTGCTCAACAGAAGTAGAATTTTTAAGAGGCTCAACTGATCTTAATCTCAACATAGGTAAAATTATCAAAGAGGCTCAACTGATCTACAGCCCAGCAGATGTAGATTTATTAAGGAGGCTCAATGGACCCGCAGCTAAACAGAAGTAGAATTATTAAGTAGGTTTACCTTATCAGGTTTATACTGACAGGTTTTCCATATGATTTTTAAGATGGCTTCTTTGTAATACAAAAAATAAGATTGGGTGATGGTTGATTTAAAAAAAGAAAAAGGAAAGATTTTGTTACTTATAAATGGGAATCAAGCATTGAATACCCAAAAAATAGTTGTAAAATTAGAATACAATGTATATATATAATCAATCAGTGGAACTACAGAAAAAAGGTTATCCAGAGAAAGCTAAATGTCTTATAATGAATGAAATGTGAAAACAAAACTTATATTTGACATTGAAGTCACTACTATAAACTTTATTAACTAGTTTATTTAATGTTTATTTCAAAGGTTACTATAAACTTTATTAACTAGTTTATTTAATGTTTATTTCAATTTTAGGTTACATAAACTACAATCAAAATGTATATTATCAGTATAAGCATGTTAGATGTGTCTAGACAGATACATATAACTTCTAATTTATAACCACACTTGTTAAATATAAGACAAAGTGAAAAGTCTATTGTGATTATATTAACTATGCATGTTATACTGTAAATACTGTTGAAAACATATAAAACAAAATTTAAAATGATATAGTAAAATAAGTGTTCAGATAATTTGAATTTAAATATTTCAGTTGAAATTACACTTATATTATTCATTAATAGCGTAAACCTATATGTTATACTATTTATATGTATGTTTTTGTACTGTGACAAATAAAACAAAAACAAAACTGCATGGTGACATTTTTTTTATTGGTTATCATGTAACTTACTGAACTTTATTTTGTGTCCATGTGCTATGAATCAATATATAAAATGTATGCTAAAGTGTACAAAATCAATGTCACTGTGGCTTGTTTGTTTTAGGTAGACACGTACAGATAAGAATCTGTTGCAGTACGGCTAATGTTACAAGTTACAGAAAAGATATTTTGTGCTTCACCTAAATGTTCTGTTCTTTATATGCAGGCAAGAGAAACATACAAATCTGCCATGGAAAGTGGAGCAACAGCCATGATGTTGTCAGAAGATGATACAGCTGGTGATATTTTTGAATGCAAGTTAGGAAATCTACCCCCTGGTCAAGAAGCACGGTTGACATTTGCTTATGCTATTGAGCTTCCGGTAGACACTGAAGGAGTGGTCACGTTTACTTTGCCTACCATATTGAATCCCAGATATACTCCCGAAGGTGAGTTTAATCTCCACACAGAACAATTCTTCTTTAGAACAATCTAATGGTTGGGATGTATTTTGTTTTTTAGACCCCTGCTATAAAGTACAATGTAGTCAGGGTCATAAGTGTTTGACTTTTCCGTCCGTCTCTTCGTCTGTCTATCCAAATTGAAGGTTAGAGTTAATGAAAACATGAATATTGCTACTTATATGAAGTGGATTTATTAAACTTGCATCATGCAGTGTTCAGTCCCCAAAAAAGGTTTGTTCCATGTCCGTCCTTTGCTTGTCATAATTTGTTCTTTGTCCAGATGGTATCTGCTGGACTATTTTATGTACAATGACCAAACTTGTGTTGTAGTACATTACAAGATGGTATAGTGTCATGCATCACAAATAAATCACTGTGACCTAGTTTTTTACCTTCATTGGCACACCATTGAAGACAAATATTGTTCAGAGAATAGCCTTTTAAGAATTTGATTTAGGATCACCAAATTTGGTGTGATAATTGATCATAACTAAGAAAGTGCTGTGCTATGTATCACAATTCAGTCACTACTTTGTCCTAATTTTACCTTTATAGGTCAGTAAAAGGCATAAATTTCTTGTACCCTAGACAAGGAAATCTCGTGAAAGTTGGGGTATGAGATAAAAATGGATTTCAGTTACAAGTACATACTGAGATAGATTTCCTACCATCAATATAAAACTGTCATTCGACAGTACTGAGATCAATTTCATGTACAATGCAACAATGAATTTATATTACTTCAGAGGCTCTGTTACAGGGGAAATTAATGCTCTTTTATTATTTTTACACTCTATTCACTATAAGGGTATGAGAAGAAGGACCTTGTACCAGTTTCTATGCAAGATAGAATTTAAAGCTCATTCTTAGGATGGGTCTTGGTCTTGGGAGTGTTTTTTCCAGGCTGTGTAACTTAATAATAATTTTGTGATTAAATGTTAAAAAATGGCCTTCAAATAAAAAGTGTTATACATAATTGTAAATTAAACTTAATCATCTTTTATATATTTAAGCCAAGTATATCACTGTATTAATTTTTGATATTTGTTTTTAAATTTTTTAAGTTGTTATAGTATTTAATATGTACATTTTGTTAACTTTTTAACAGGACAGCAACAAGCTGCAAGTAATAAAGCACCAGTGCATTACAGCTCTGTAAAATATGAAATGAAGTTTATTGCTCGAATCACAGGAGAACATACGATTGACAAAGTGACATCCTACAAGGATGTGCTTACCTTATCTGTGGCAGACAACAAGATGTCAGCCGAGGTAACACCTCACCTTATTTCTTTTGCTGTTAATGTGTTGTAAAGCAAATCAATTATGTTCCCCAAAAACTTTCGGGGAAGCATATAGTTGCCGCTTGTCCCTCTGTCCCTTCTTTCCACCCTTTGTCCATAGCATAGCTCTTAAACTATTTGATATATTTTCATGACATTGGGTACAAATATTAAGCACTACAAGACATTAATGTGTATTGCTCAAGAATCACAACTATTGGTCAAATATACCTTGAGTTATTGCCACTTTAACAGAAAAACTTACTAATTCTTTCACATATGCTTGTCAAGAGCATAACTCTTGAAATATTTAAAATATTTTTTATGACATTTGATAAGCACTATGAGACAGTGTGCAGTGCACAAGAACGACAACTCTTTTTCAACTATATGTAGTCATTCTATCACAAATGCTTGTCCTGAACATAGCTCTTAAACTTTTAAAAATATTTTTTTGAAATTTGGTACAAATAAAAAACAATTTAAGATAGTGTGCGGTGCACAAGAACCATAACTCTTGGTCTAATATATCTAGATACATGTATATCTCCCTTTTTAAAGACAACTTTAGTCGTTTTGTCACATATGCTTGTCCAGAGCATAACTCTTAAAACTATTTGAAATATTTTTATGACATTGAGTACAAATGGTAAGCACTATGAGACAGCGTGCAGTATACAAGAACCACAACTCTTAGTCAACTGTACCCAGATTTATCTCCCCTTTAACTTTTTTTTTTTAATTCTTTCACATATGCTTCTCTTGATGCATAACTTTTAAAATTTGACTTAATGAAACTTGATAAACATGTTTAGGATATTTAGATGACATGTAGTGTGCAAGAACAACAACTCTTGCTCTGTTTCCAAGCAGAGTTATTGCCGTTTTAGATAAAAAGTTGTCTTTGTTTGCCTTGTCATTGTATAACATGTACAGGATTTTTGCTACCCGCAAGTACAAGGGCAGGTGTTTCGAAAAAAATAGTAACATAGTTGTACCTGTAGCCTTTAATTGGTAGAAATTGATTTCTAACTGAAGGATTTACCTGTATTGACAAAACATAACTTTTAAGTTAAGCATATTTTGGGGAACATCCATCACTTCCAGTGATTCACTTGTTAATGATAAGTTATGGTAATCAAACTGTTAAATAGGATCATAAGTTTTGTTACACTTTA
Organism: Pododesmus macrochisma; assembly: GCA_032359645.1. Classification (NCBI taxonomy): domain Eukaryota; kingdom Metazoa; phylum Mollusca; class Bivalvia; order Pectinida; family Anomiidae; genus Pododesmus; species Pododesmus macrochisma. Next base: position 5,662 of record JAUMGZ010004974.1, on the reverse strand, counting down.
TTGTTTTGAATGCATTTCATTTGTATTCAAACATGCAATATACTAAACATTGATTTTAGGTACAAATATTGACATCATTATATACGAAGATGTATTAAAGTTAGTCTCTGAAATTATTACATAGATACAAAATAAATTTGATTATCCTCCATACGTATTTGTCACCATTTTGGGTATCATTTGTCTTGTAGTTGGCAAATTATTCTCCATTCAATTTCACTCATTGTAAATCTGTTCAATTTTAATAAACTCTGTTAATAATTTTGTTTTTTACCAACTGGTTACAAACTTTTTTCTTACTAGGCAAAATTGAATAAAGCATTCCTGTTTGATCATGATCTTAGACTGGACATAACTTACACAAATGTGTTTACACCATCGGCCATATATGAGCCTGGATTACCCAATGGTGGTGAGTACTACTCATATTAGTTAAACTCAGATGAAATGCATTTATCATTTATTGTGCAATATATATAACAAAAATGATAAAGGAAATATTAATAAATTTTATAGCATAACAAAGTAAAATGAGTTGTTTTGTAAAGACGATATATAAATTATAATATGAAATTCATTCATTTTGTGCTTTTTACCATCTAAAAGTAATAGTGATACCTATTGCAGGTATATCTCTTATATGAGATCATAAGCACTGACAGTATACATTATTAGTTCTATATAATAAACATTGATTTGAACAATTTTTCTTATAAACTGACAAATTATAGAATTAAGTGCATTTTTTGAAATAATTTATAAATCATAATTTATGATTAATGATTTGTGCAGAGGGAATGTTGAAGACTGATGTGGTGATGTTGAACATGTTCCCTGAAATCAAGACATCTACAGACTCTACACCTGGTGAATTTATATTCATCATTGATAGATCAGGTACAATTATTAACATACAATTATTTAAATCCTCCTATCAAATTTTGTTACAATTTCAATGCGTTAGAATGTTGATTTGTCATAAGAGAAGTTTGGCAATTGAAATCCAAGACAAAAAAGGTAAATTTTCAATTTCAAAATATTAGACAACTATGGTTCAGTTGGTCTGTTGGTTTGCAGGTGATACTGCTGTGATACATAGTAGTCAATGCTCACTATTTATTTTTACACACAATTTTCGCTTTAATTGACATCAGTATAATTTCCTATTTATACACAACAAAGACAATATGGATAAACTTCAAACATTTATTTAATTGAGGGAGAGGCATAAATTGAAACATATATATTATTTACATGAAGAGAAACAAAAAAATGATCATACAATATGTTGAAACATTATAATCACAACATGTACAGTAAGTGTACCATAAATGTGTAACAATCATAATAATATGCGGCAGACATGACATACAAAATTTATTTAACATTATACAATATTTACACTTATATCTATGGCTCTCTTCTGGGGCTGCTAATGGACAAAACAATTATCTGAGAATGTGACTTGAACTTGGATGATCAAACATAAAGAGATTTAACATGCTGTTTGATCAGCATAAGATAAAGATTGAAGGAGAAAACTAACTGAATAGGGTGATCCCTATTGATCTTGATAATTATATGCGAAGAAGAGAGATGAACAAACTGGTTGATCCCAGCTTGGGTGATCCCCACCTAAATGTAAGAATACAGTCTCAAGAGATTCAACATGCTGACTGACTTATATAAAAAATTAAAAAACTGACTGAAAGAACCTTAATTTAATTTGTAATGATAAAAAACGAGTTGGGATGATCCGCCATCAGGAATTCGCATTAAGCCGCCCCAATGATATTAAAATGGAGGTTGAAGGGGTGGCGACGGGTGACTATTAAAACTGGTACTTATAAAGGTACAATGTAGTTTAACAAATGCCGCATTTTCGGAGCAACCCGCTCATTTGTCGGGCGAAGAATATGAAAATGTAAAAATAAACTGATACAAATTTACCAGATAATACAAATTAAACACATATACATATGCAGAGAATATGGCCTTGTTACATCTTAGCGTCTTGCGTTGAACACAGCGCAACGCAACTTGAGCAACGCACTTTTGTAAACAAAAGGTTATGTTGGCACTTTGCAAAACTTATTTGAAATTATGTTTTATACACCAGAAAAGGTAACAAACCATATTGTGTGAAACAACCCTCACAGAGTGTACGGCAATTTAAAACGTAACCATTACTAAAGTATATGATATATCTTATAAAAAGTTTTATATAAGATATCCTTAAAAGTTGATAAGATAGCTTATAAATTAAGTGTATAAAATATCGTATGAAATATATATTATCTTATTTAAAAAAAAAGTTATAATGAGATATTTCATTAAAACGAGATTTAATTATTTTTATACAATCATTGGACGTAAATCTGACAGGACCACTTTTTTATGTTCATACTGTAACTTATAAAGTAAAAAAGATATCTTATAAAAAATAGAAATTTGACCAATGTATTCTGCTGGATAATTTTGTATTGTAATCTAGTCCCCGTCAGCAGATACAACATTATAATTTGAGAAAAGTATAATCACAAAAGCACGCGCCTATTCCCTTGGGCAGGTTTTCTTACAATCCAGACCTCGTCAGCAGATATGACATTATAATTTGATAGTTGTAACGTAATATAATCAATTTTGGGAGAAGAAAAAAGCTTAATTGCTAAAAGGCTTATCGACATGTATTTTTGTATAATCTCACCAAACTACTTTATGGTATTTAGCCATCTGCCTTTCAATTATATTTAAGTATACATATAATTCACTAATTTATCATTCAGATTTCCAAGAAATAGTTGTTAAAATCAACTGGATATATTTGTCAAATGACAACAACTAATAATGGTAAAAAACGAAACATTTAACACGATGAAACTGTGCACTTCAGCATAGAAACACTCAGTTGGTTTGCGTTTTACAGAGTTGGAAAGCTTTCTTTTCAAACTAATTGCAGTTTCAATACTGGCATCAGTATAGCTTTTGTTTTGAATGTCCTTCAAACTGAAGTGAAGATTTCTCTCACATTGATCGCCTTCTGTATCGCTCTTGTGAGCTTCATTTGGAACGGAATAACAGTAGGAAAAGTGTTCAGAAATAAACAACTGCATTCGCAAACGTACCTTGCAATTTGATTATTAGCAGTGTAAGATTTCACTACTCTGGTGTCTGCATTTTGTTATTCATACCTTGAAAGTGGACGTTATTTTAAAGTCATTCGGAGTAAATATATGGTTATTTTAACAGAAACTATCATGTATACTTCTGAACTGACCTCAGTGTTACATCTTGTACTGTTGTTTATTCTACGTTATTTTGTTGTAGTTAATCCTCTTAAAACAAAACTTAAAGTGTCGTTCAAGCGGATGTTTAAAATGTCCGCCATCATATGGATAATTAGTTTTGGGGTTGGAATTGGACTTAAAATATGCTTTATATATCTAAAATATGTAGCAATGTTTGTGATATACCTTAGCTTCAAAATAGCAATATTCATATGCGCAACCGCAGCCATGACCGTTCCACATCTTATGAAAATAAGACATATGCGGGCTACACGTCATAAGCGATAACTCATCGTACGTTACGAAGATGAATAAAATTTTACAATTGATTCTCATTGTGTATATTTTGTCACAAACTCCTACTTTGAGTGTGTTTGCTATTTGCTACACAATTGAATGTAATAATTTCGTATTCTTACTCTGTGTTACAGAAACATTTTGGTTCATAAACTTTGCTGCAAATCCTATATAATCTACTTCTGTTTCTCTCCTGCATTTCAAAGGTAACATTTGAAACCAACAACATTCAATTTGTACATATTAGCAATGTCCTATTGGAGTTACTGAAAATAACCATTTCCTGGACTGTTTGTGTTCACAATGTGCAACCTCCTTGGGACGTTTAGATGACAATGGATATCGCAGGAAAACCAGGACACTTTTGCAGCAAAGCTCTTGATGTCAGCTAATCATTAATCTTATAAAGCAAAGATAATAAATAGGAGTATTTCACAATGGATATGGTGTTGATAATAAAAACATGGATTAACACTGTAATGGAATTTTCTTTTAATAGTGTGGTATTAATTAGAATTGCATACCTTTATAAGATAAACGAAGTGATGTATAAACTTTTGTTTTACCAAACCTAGTTATACAAATGTCATTTAACACATTCTATTATTCATTCGTTGAAATCCATTCAAATCATTAATATTTAATGAAAAAGAAAAATTACATATTTGTTTTATAAAAAAAATCCATATACATATATTTCAATTTATTTTTCTACATTTGTACGAATTTTACTAACATGGGTGTTAATTTTCTGCAGATAAAATAATCAAAAGCCACAAAATGAAGGAAGGAAACACACAACAATCTCAAACATATAAATTGGTCATTAGTAAAAACAACCGATGTATAAAAATACATATGATTTTTTTTTATATTTAGTGAAGAAAAATGATTTGAAACCATAAGAACAAAAATTGAATTTTAATTTTAGTATTTTTTATTTTTATACAATTGTGCCACTTGGTGCAACATAGGTAAATCATAACTCTAAGTTCCAAATATATACGGAGAAGTCATCTCTCTTACCTATCTCTGATTTCTGATATGGAAACAATTTATTGCTGCAAATTCCCCCAAAAGTAATTGTGGACTGTCATACAATGAGCGTTAATGACATCTCAATTTAAGGGAAAAACGCATTGATTACCTTTGAATATAGTTTCCTATTTTTCTTTTCTCTTTCTTCTTAAAAAAATTATATTCATTGGTGACATGTATCTGTTTGCCTTTTTGTATTTAAATCTTATCAATTAGACGTTTGTCCATTACGTTTAACCTGTGTATATTTTCAAGGTTAATATTAACTTAGTATGCAGAGAAGATAAAACTTCAATCTTCAATTTATTTAAAATATAAATGTGACGTGGATTGAAACCTGTGCACATTTTGTCACAAGTTCCAATTTGGTGTGTATATGTTATGTATATGTTACCTGTTTCATATGTGCATGTACACCTCGTACAGATACATAGTTATCCTGTGTTACAGAAACATTCTGGTTCATAAATTTGTCTGCTTATCCTTTTTTTATTTCTGGTTTTCTCCTGGTTTTCAATATCAAAATTTTGACTGTAATCAACAATAAGAGCGGATTATAAAAAAATAGTGCAGTTAGTGGAAATCTCTGTTTTGATGTTTGTTTGCATACCTATTTCGACGCTTATGAAAAGCGCAGGTTCCATGAGAATTCTTACACGAATTGTAAAAATGGCAAAATTGATACAGATTAGACATTTCAGCAATGTTATGTTTGGAATTTAAAAAAAACAAGAATATGATAAACTTATGTATACTGTATTTTTATGAAAGCATTGTTTAATTAAGTGAAATAGATTAAACATGTCGGTTACGGGGGAGAATCATTATATGCACCATTCATCATTATATTATTATTATATATATAATTATGTAGTGTGTTGTAAGACATTGATCTGTTCTGTGATTTTAATTAAATAACAATTAAAGAAGAAAAAAACAACCTGTTTCAATATTTCAATCCAAAAGACAAATATAGCTAGTTTAGGAAAACTGGGAGTAGTACTGATGCAAGACGGACATATTCCTTCTTGTATATTGTA
>JAUMGZ010004963.1:0-10393 GCA_032359645.1 Pododesmus macrochisma | reverse complement strand
AGTTCAGAAAGAAGGATGAGCCCATGCAACGGCGATTCCGCCTACTCTTATCGAACTTTACATGGGGATCTTTATCGGCTAGTTTTTCTGCAAAGACAGGATGTGAATATTCCAATCCATGCACTTAAATGCATCATTTATGTACATATGTTTACGAGTTGTATCATATTACGATTAAAATCAATCAGAACCAATGTCCAAAAGAAAGTTGATTAGAGGCAGCAAATTCAGTTGAATTTGGACATGTTTTGTATTTATTGATCAAAAGTGATGTTATCAATACGCAATTTATCCTGATGTCCACACTTTTATTGTGCTGTTCTTAGAATTTTTAACACAGCGTACTAATATTAAGATGTGTTAACTGAAACGGGCAACCTATAGATACAATGTTTACTACCATTAGTGTTTGCAAGAACACCTTGATCAAGATTCCAGACCTAGATACGAATCAACTGTCATAAAGAAAAATAGTAATATACCAAGACCTAGATAAAGAATGGTAAGGGCGCAACATTGAGAGGTGGGGGCCTGATAGTTGTTTGAGTAATTCCATCCAAATAATTAACTGTGAGCACATTTTATTTGATTGCAAAGATGTCTTCGTTAATAGCTTTTTTGATAAGTGTTATTCACGTGCCTTATTAATCCTGATCATACTACATGTACCTCATTCAAGACTGTACTATTTTTCTGTCAGGCATGATTTTTTTATTATAAAACATAAGTTATGTCAAATCAGTTCTCTCTTCCCAACATTCGTGCATACACATATAGTTGTCTTGAGGAATAGAGATGCTTCTGTGTATTGCAATCTTGTTAAACTGCGATATACAGATATGTTCTATCAATATTAAATCCATACCACAAAAGAATTTTTTTATTTTATTTAACAAACATGTTCACCTGTTTAATACAAAATCATAACTTACGTATTTTAAGATGATTTCAATATTCTAAAAAAGCTTATATCAAATTAATCAAAACATAGGTTATATATATCTCTAGTTCTAATGTGTCGCTTGCTTGCAATGGTACGACAAATGTTTGATGTGTTAATTGTTTTAAATGTATTTCTATACTTAAGACTTCTAGTCTCATGCGGAAAGTGGGAAGGTTGAGGCCTAATTAACCGGTTTAACAACATCGCCTGGTTTCGTGCTGGGTGACCATCCTAAGTCGGTCCGCACGGATTAATAGTATTGAGGATTGTTATGATGTCTATTTGATTTCTTACATTCTGGTGTTTAATTGTTTGATACAGTAATTGTTTATTTGTTAATGTCTCTCTCGTTCTTTTGATTCCACCCTTACTGTTTTCTACTGTCATATTGGAACCTGGTAACTCCACAAACTATTTGTCGTGACAAAACGATTACACAGTTAAACGCATAGGACGTAAGAGTTTCGTGTCAAAATTTGGCATCTATAAAAGGGCGGAATTGCTGTGATTCAATAGATATGATGTTAAAATTTACTACCGCGCCGTTTCCGATTCTCTAAATATCTTAATTGACAACATGCAGTCGATTGTTTTGGTCGTCTGTTAACATCGGGCTAAATAATTATACATATAAATTTTACCCGAGAATCACCGGGATCACGTGCGATTACCATTATGTATTGAAAAGACCGACGAAAGTAACTTTGACTCATGAATAAACTCACAATATACTTATCAAATAACCTTACTTTATACCTCTCAATAGAAAGTTTAAATGGGACATTTTCAAAAGAATTAGGACATATTGACGGTCAATACTGGGCCACCAAAGGGTATTTATTTTGTGAATTACTTATGGATAACGTATTGGTTTTAAAATAATTATGTTAAACAAGTCTACACATGACAATCTAAATCATATGATTTACATGTGAATCTTGTGATTTTTAGCAACAGTTATTAATAGAAATTATGTACGAAGAAGTGGAGTATCAATTACAGGTATTCATAATGTAAAATCGATGCGTAGAATATGTCATTACAATATGTTTACATGTTTGTCTTCAAATGACCTGAGCATTCGTCGGGTCAAGCCGAGTTTGTATGAATATGGGCTGACTTTGAATTGATTTTTTTGCTATGTATAAAATTCAATATACAGATAAAAAGTGCAGAAATACATGATAGAGCATAGATATGGACGTTTATACATTCTTTTTCGTGTTTTATTGACTGATAATAAATAAATTATGTAACAGCCGCACAGTCTGATTTTTGACACGACACCTTACATCCTATGTCTTTAAACAAACTTCTATATTGTCGAAAACGGGAAATCAATAAATATAATATCTAGTAGAAACTAAAATAAAAACAATTTTCTAGGTGAAAGGACTTCGTCCAATATTCTAGGCCTAATTTGGTAACACATTTGTGTGTTTGATATGGTTTACTCTTTATCTTTCTGATTTGTACGTGTTAACGCCTTATCAAGAATACAACACAAACACCGTAGTTTAAGCAATTATTCTGTACATTACATGTACTAGAAACAAGACTCGCAATTTCACTTCAATGCTTTAAGTATTAGTTAATATTCTGCAGTTGTTGTTAGACGTAAAACGATAGAAATAAAGATATATGTTGCAAGTGAACATGAATATTTGGATGCATTTGTATATATTATGCAACACTTCTTACACCTTAATCCAATGCTCTAAGGGGATTTGCGGTATATTATGTCGTTGATTTGTCCTCGAAGAGCATGTTTATCGTATTTATTTCATAAGATTTTTTTTCAGATAAGTTTGACTGTCACGATCTGTGTTAATATTTCAACATCTCTTTTTTGTGAAAATTTCGTTCAAAATTGTGAATTTCATTGACGTTGGTCAACTATCACAAATGCAAACCACATTGCTGACTTTCATAGCCGTTTTTTAGTGAAGCCTAACTCACTAAAAGCATTGTAACTAGCATAAAGTATATCTTTTGGTGCGTATACAAAATGATTGAAGCAGCACAACAGTATTTCAAACCATATCTTGAGAACATCTGTGAATTCAAATAACGGGAGATTTGAAGAGATTATGCAATAAAAGTGAAGGCCGGTTGATTATCAGTATTTTCAGAAATAGTAAAGGTAAACCCTTTATCCACGTAACATTATATTTCAAACTGTTGGTAGCATCCTTTACCAGCTTTCAGTTTATTTCAGAATTAGAAAATGTCAAGCAGAATATGTTCATCGATCAAAGGTTCATTAAGTTTGCTGGAGCAGATAATTTATAGATTCGCTACCATGGACAACATATATATTTCGGAAACAGGTTAAGTAGTTTCAGAATATATTTAAGAAATAAATTGTCTTTCTGGTGGTTGTATCAAAGGATACAGTTCAGTAGGATATGGATATTTGGAATGGAGCACGAAGCAAACATTACGCGGAAGAAAATCAAAACTAGTGGTGACGCGGTATTGTTGTATTACTGCGCGCTGCTCCAATGTTCGCGTGCTCCACTGAACTAATTGAAAAATAAAGTTCAGTGGGTATCGGTAGAAATGCATAGGTTATACTTTCAAATCACCACAGACTGTAAATATTAAATGATGGCGAATACATCAGAAAACAAAATGTTAAAAAAAACCACCTAGAAATGTTTGACCCAGATAACTTAAGGGACGTCGCAGATAGGTTTATTGCAGAGTCGATAGCATTACAGGAGAATGGGAATGATCCTTTAACAAAATAACAAGTACTTGGAACTATGGATGATATATTCGGTGCTGTTATAGAAACAACACCGAACACAATTCAGTGGTTCTTTCTACACATGGCTGTTTATCCTGACATTCAAACACAGATCCAACAAGAGCTTGAAAAAGTTGTTGGTGTGAACAGACAAGCTTCCCTAAGCGATCATGCTCAGAAGCCATACACACAAGCCACAAGTTTGGAAGTTGACTGTATGGTCGGTGTTTTTCCAATAAGACTTCCACATTGCACAATGAAAAATACAATGCTGCAAGGGTACTACATAGCAAAAGGAACTGTTTTATGTTATAACGCATACGGCATAATGCATGATCCAGATATATTGAGAGATCAGGCGGAATTCCGCCCAGATAGATTCCTCACTGAGAAAAATAAAATGGACAAACAAAAGGCAGAGAACATTGTGGTATTTGGAGCAGGGAGGAGAAGGTGTCTCGGAGAATTTGTGGCTAACGTGATTCTGTTTATTGTGGTCACTCCAGAATCTGGAAATTTCTCGACCTCCGGGAGTTACGTACGGCATCGAATGCGTTTTTGGATTATCATATTGCTCAAAGCCGTTTGCAGTTCTTGTTTAAGAGATAAACGATTAAAACAATGTTGATTGGTTTCTTGAACATTATACATTTTACATTGATTGTATTGTTGAATTTGTGGCTACTAGACACTAACATTATTTTATTCAGGCACTGGTCTCTCAAAGTAACTTATGCATTCATTCCATTGGATATAATGGTTGTTATGTGTCTTGATATACAAAACATCATCCTGAATGAATGTCGATACATAGAATCAGAAAAAGTTACGTTTACATATTTTGTGGTTGAGTTTTGGTACGGTTGCGAGTTCTAGTAACAGTGCTTTTGATAGGACTTTGTGTGTGCAAATGCCTTTCAAATATAAAAAGGAACAATATAAAAAAGTAAACTCTCGTTATATTAGAGACGAGGTTAATGTCATTATCTGTATCAACACAGTTTTAATGAATAAAGCTTTGAAATAAAAAGGACTGTATGATATTGTGGTAAAACAGTATGATTGTTAAATGATCTTGCATGTATCAATTGATTTCACACGTAAATGATTAAAGAGAGCAATATTAACATTACAATAAAGTACAGCCTCTTAGAAGGTAAATACTTCTTTTTCATCTTACTTTTTAACACAAGTCTAGGTCATATAGAGACGGTTTCTGACTGTAACAATGCGCACTGATGGTGTCTTTATGGTGTTATTTAGCTGACATATTACACCGCACACATTGACATGATTAGTGACTCTTTCAAGAGAAAAGGTCAAAATAAAAGGTAGTAAATTCCGAGTTTTAGGATCATAAATTTGTATGTATTTAGCAGAATGTTTTCAAGACACATATAATCTTGACAAACTTTCACATTTTTTCTCAGAATGATGTCACAATGTTTACTACTGTACAATAGTCTGGTTCCATTTTGGCTCTATCGTGCCTGTATAAAAGTTGCACGGCATTTTATTGGGATTTGGTCCCGCACACCTTTTCACCATAATTATATGAGGTATCAAAAATGTATGTTGGCAATCTGAGAAATGCCTGTTAGTGGGTCAAAATGGCGATTCAAAATGGCGGCCATCATAAGTACATTTACATACTTTAAAGGGTGAGTTCCAATTCTGCCGACGTTTTTTTTTTAACTTTGCACCCATGTTACGTTAGGTGTAAATATACAGAAAATGGAGTCTTTAAGCTACACAAGGTTGAGTATATCAAAATAGACCTCCTTGTATAACACCTTGTCTATCAATTCATATATCCCAAGTATTCTCCATGACAACTTGCTGAATTGCTTAAATATTCTATTTTAAATCACTGTAGATAAACTAAGGATTACTTTGCTACCAAATATGTAAACATTGACAAAAATTGTCAGAAGTTACAGCATTTTTCCATTATTAAATTGTCTGAAAAATTGGTTTGAAATAGGCATAAATGGCAATTTTATTTACAGATAAGAAAATCCTAAAGGGTTGACATTTCTTAACTTTTCTGTAAAAGGCCATATATGAACTTTACATATGAAAAAATAAAGAATATTTGACATATAGGTGAAATTCTTTTTCAACATATCGAAGACGGCTTATTGAACGCTATGAAACATCTGTATCCACAAGTATAATTCAATAGATAAAAAATGCATATTTTCTCAACTTTTTTAATGTTGAACGAGACATGTTACGAAAATGCTATTAATATGCTATCAAAAAGTTGTCAGAATATAAAAATAACTACTTATAAAACCCATTTTTGCTTAATTGTACCACCTTGTAGAATACCTTTTGTTTGCTACCTATAATTATATGCCAAAACTTATAGTATTCCTTATAGAATATAGGTATTTAAAAGTTGCTGACATTATACATCCTGTATATATTGCAGAAGTAAGTTAACGAAAGAATAAGACAAACCACACAAAAAATAACGAACATGTTAGGTACAGCGTTTCATATAACCCATTCATTGGAAAATAATGTATGTTTTGTTGGTACAATCGAAATATCTGATGTTTAGTTTACGACTACGTTTAAAGTTAGTGATGCCCTTTAATGGGACTTAAAACTTGTCCACACCATGCGTCTTGGTTAATTGACCTATTGTAACAGAGGGGAAGTATCATAAAATAGTTCTGAGAGCATTAGGATTGTAAAGTCGGAATGCCTTAATACTGATAGTACTGTGGTTTTCTTGACACTTGATAGCGGAGTGACATTTCATTGCTGTAATACATGTATGAAGTATTTTTTTTATAATATCACAATACTTACAACAACGGGGGAACATGTTTCCTTGACAGAAAACTCGTTTATTTGAAAACAAACATCAACATATAACGAACTCTCAATCCCCACACCTTCTAAACAAAGCAAACACAAGAATACCCGATGCTCTAATATATCTAAACATATACATATGCTTCATGATTATTCGAATTTGTCAAGACGAAGTACTTTCAATAATGTAAGGAAAGCCTTCAAAGCCAATAACACTTTTTTTGTTAATCACGTTCTCACACCGCATTTAGGATGGACATTCCTTGCGCTTAAACAACAACTATTAATGCTCAAGTTAGTTTTCACCATGACCCATGATTGAATGCCAAAACACTTTTGTTGAAAAAATAGTCTAAAAACAAAAAAAATAACGATGAGCCACATGCAAAATTCATTATTAAACACAGTCACCGGACCACAACATTTAGATCATATTCATCAACTGCAGTATACAATATGATGCGTTGTCTTAGATGTAAATGTAATCCAAGTATGAATGCCCCAGCACTTGTACTTTTGGAGAAATAGACAAAAAACGAAAACTTAACGTTGGAGCTAACTCCAGCAATTAAGTCAATGGACCACGAAATATAGTTCATATCCAGCAGATGCAGTAATCAGCAGTATACAATATGATGCATGGTTTATTATTATTATTATATTTGGGTTTAACGTCACGTCCAGAATATTTCACCGATATAGCGACACAAAACCAAAGGAGAAAAACCAAAACATAGGACAGGGAGAGAAGCGGCGACAGGAACGGGAAATGAAAGTAATAGAGATAGTTCAGAAAGAAGGATGAGCCCGTTCAACGGCGTTTCCTTTATGTAACTAACATCGAAGTATGAATGCCCTAGCACTTGTACTTTTGGAGCAATAAACTGAAAACGATGACATGGAGAGCTGAACTTGCGGAATTCAAGTTCCTGGTAGCGTCACCAAAGTCAGACAAGTTGAATGGTAGAGGTCAGACAAAGATAGGCACGTCCTTCAGAGGGGACGCTAAGCTGGCGGTTCCATGTACACCCCTCGTACAATAAAGATCCCTATGCAAAGTCCGATAGAAGAGTAAGAGGAAACGGCGTTGCATGTGTTCATCCTTCTTTCGGATCTATTGCTTTACTTTCCCGCTCCTGTCGCCGCTGCTCTCCCTTTCCTATTATTCGGTTTTTCTCCTTGATCTTTTGTCACGATATTGGTGAAATACTCTGGAAGTGACATTAAGCCCCAATAAAACAAACAAACAAACATTATTCTGATCTGGTCTTGAATTCTCAAGGAATGACACGGGTCACTTTTAACCTCGAAAAATCATCACGAAATTGTCGCAATGTTTACCACAGACAGCATGTATATACGTGATTCAAAACCAGATGATAAAATCTCGTTTAGGGCAACAGAAATTGAAAAGAGACAAAAGTGATTTTTTAAAGTAGTTTGCATGATATTATTCCATTTTCAAACGTGAACACATCTTTACTTGGAGCAATGTACCAATCTTCAATTCAACATAAACTATTGCTTTTATCTTAAATGAATGTCAGACTCAAATGGAGAAACGAAACAACGCCTTTACTTTTTTTATGTGGCTTTTGTTTTTTAATTGTTTTTTGTGCTTTTTGTTCTCGTCAAATTTTGCACAAATATTGTTCTAATGATCCTTTATTTTCTTGTTTGACAAGTCAGCTATTATGATCCCTCTGCGTCCGTCGTCTGTTATCTGTCCATCCATCGTCCGTTAACAGTACGATGTTTCTTCAAAACTGTCATAGATAACATTGCAATTACATGTAATACTTCTTCATAATGCTATAATGTAATGCGTACCATTAAGAAAATATGGAGTGTGAGCTCTGTGACCTCCACCTTTTAACTAAACCAGCATCAGTAGACACTAAGCAAAATCCCTACATATTCCTTCATAATGTTATCATGTAGCATATAACATAGAAAGATACAATATTTAACCTTTATGATCTTGACCTTTTACACCAGGACCTTAATCTTACACTATGGCAAAAATGGCTGAAACCTAAACAATATAGCTTTTAAATGTTATAATAAAATGTTCGATACTCAACATTTATGTGATTTTACCACTGTGACCATATGGTATGTACGTTAACCACCTTTGGCCCCGCCTTCTTGTTCCTCTGATGGCCAGATACTTGATTTGTACAGTCTTGCATTCTCATCTCCTAAATATGCATCCTTTCAAATTGGATTGAAATATGTCAACTGTTCCACCTTTTCCCTGGGGGTCAGATACTTTATAAATTGGTATGATATTGAACCCCCTCCCTAAGGATGCATTCTGTCCAAGTTGGTTAAAATCTGCTAAGTAGTTTATGAGATGTCGTTTTAAGGGTCACAATCAAATTTACCTCATTTTGACCCAGCCCACCTATCACCAGGGGTGGTGGTTAAGAGACTTATATTGTATTATATTTAATCCTCTTCCCTTTAAGATGTTTTCTGCCAAATTTAGTTGTAGTCTGCTCATTAGCTTCTGTGGAGATGTCGTTTAAAGGAAAACAGCTCAAATTAACAACTTTTGGCCCTATCCACTTGTCCCCTGGGGATTCAGAAACTTCGTTTTGCACGTGCATGAAATCTAATCGCCTTTGGATTAACCCTGAAATCTGTCCAGTAGTTTCTTCGGGCAAGGTGAGATAATATGTTGGATGAATAATTTTGAAACATTTTACAGGCTGTATAATGTCAGTAACTTCATACCTACCTATAATTCTACAAAGATTTCTATAAGTTTTTGCATTTAATTATAGGTTGCAAATAAAAGGTGTTCTTCATGGTGGTACAATTAAGCAAAAAAAGGGTTTTATAAGTAGTTATTTTTATTTTCTTACAATTGTATGATAGCATACAAATAATATTTTCGTAAACTGTCTCATTCAACATTAAACAAGATGAGAAAATATGGATTTTAAATGTTGCTTAGAACGAGAAAAAGAAGATGTTTCATAGCTTTCAATAAGCCGCCTTCAATGGGGTGAAAAAATGTTTTACAGGTTTAAAATATTCTTTATATTTTCATATGAAAATTCATATATGGCCCTTTTTTTAGAAAAGTTAAGAAGTGTCAACTTTAATCTCTAAATGATATTACCATTTGTGCCTTTTTCAAACCGTTTTTGCAGACAATTTAATAATGCTGTAACTTCTGACAAATTTGTTCAATGTTTACATATTTGGTATCCAAGTAATCCTTAGTTTGTCTACATTGATTTAAAATAGAATATTCAAGCAATTTAGCAAATTTGTTAAGTTGTCATGGAAAATATTTTGGATACCTGAATTGATAGACAAGGTGTTCAACAAGGAAGTCTATTTTGATATACCCACCTTGTGTAGCTTAAAAACTCTATTATCTGTATACTTAGACCTTAAGTATCATAGGTGCAAAGTTAAAACAAATCAAAGCGTCGGCAAAATTTGAACTCCACATTTTAAGTATTTATATGTTCTTATGAGTGCCGCTATTTTAAATCGCCATTTTGACCTAGTAAGATGCAATTCCCAGATTGCCAACATACCTTTTTAAAATCAGAACCCCTGATATATAGAAAAAAGATATGTTGGACCAAATCCCCATAAAATGCCGTGCAACTTCCGATTTTTCAGAAATAGAACCAGACTACAACATGCGAAACTGAAACTGGCAACCAATCAAAAGGAAATAGGATCAACAGAACAAAGGCTATTGACTAACAAACAATAGCTTCATCAATGGCTTCCCTCGAAATGAACGTGCCAACTGAAACGGGAATTTAACAAGAGGCCCAATGGGCCTTAACGGTCACCTGAGTACATGAATATAGGTCAAATGCCTTGGCGGCCATCTTGGT
>JAUMGZ010004952.1:0-10393 GCA_032359645.1 Pododesmus macrochisma | reverse complement strand
TCCCTAGTTGGCACCAAAATCTCCCTGGTTGAAATCATAAATCTCCCTAGTTGTCATCCCAGGATTATCACATGTATACACTTACTTCTTCCAATTGGAAAAATCACTAATAGGAAATCTTTGAATGCTTTATGTCTAATTAAGGATACAACATTTTACTGAATAAATACACCTCACTATCTGTATGATGGCAAACATCTCAACATTTAACCAGCTATAAGTAAATCTTCTATAAACTAGAACTGTCATCAGATGGCTAACTATTTTAAAATACCCCAATTCCTATATACATTCTTATCAAGTCAATCCAGAAGTTAAAGGGGAAATTGTAGAGAAGAAAAAATTTGTTTGAAATCTATACTTTAAGAACAGATGTATTATTAATTTAAGGTACTCCCTGCAGATTGGCAAAGACTTTAAAGGGGCATAACTCCCTTACATGGAGTTGGTATCACAATTTGTTTTGCAGGTGCACAGGTTCTCATTTAGCTTGGCACATTTTTAAAGTTTAAGGAATATCTGTTGACAAAACATTGATGTACAGATCATGACAAAATTTTGCCCACTGATGAACAAGATGTTTCCTTATTTTGTTGAGGAGGGAAGGGTTATAATAAAATGTATAAATTGTTAAAGAATTAGATTTTTACTTTTGCAATTGCAGCAGGTTGGAAAGCTTCATCATCTATATATGGTTGAATTCTCTTGATGACATCGTCAACAATATTGTCCTTATCAAATTTAAACAAACTCTCCAAGAACTTTCCAGGTTCAGACAGAAGAGCTTTACCTGGCTCCCAATAATCATCCACCTTCTGACCTGGCTATAAAATGAAAAATAATGCAACAATATCATCAGTCATTCAAAAATTGAGAAATTCAGATCAAGTAAAACATGTAACATGTCATCATCTCTTCTAAGTAACATAATAAAGAAACTGACCAAAACAAAACAAGTGACATAAAATTGCCCTGAAATAGCTTTACGAGATGTAAGGCTATACTTTTACAATATTTTTTCTTTTTTGCATCATTTATTAATTCAGCTGTCATAGTTCCTTTAATGCAAGCTACATGTTATGAGAGTCATTTTGGAAATTTTACTAAGAACCAATTTAATTAAGACACAACTAGAAATTCTAAGAACTAAATAATGGAAGATTCCAGAATTTTGTTTCATTCTTGGCAAGTCCTTGTAATTCATTTCTTAAGATGTCACATTTTCAATATTTATGCATTAAGTTCTTTATTACTATTTCTTCTACATTAAACAAACTGTTATACAGTCTTACAGTATGTTTACTTTCTCCAAATAAACTAAAATATATCTAAAGCAAGAATGACAATATAAACTTGGTTCTCGTGTTCTACATCATTGTAAAGCCACTCCCCTAATAATCACTTAAATTGACAAAACAATTCTTCCCTGATGTTGTAATAGGTTAATTATACAGAATAAATATTTAATGACCTTAATATGGTATCAATCACTTATAAATATCATTTTGAATAACAAAAAGCGTAATATCAATGTACAAGAAAAGTCAGTTTCTTTAAAAATAAACCATTTTTCAAACTTTACCCTTCACAACTTTTAAAATCTCAAATAAATGATGTTTGGTCCAATTTTTAAATAACATTAAAGTTCACCTATTTTCATTATAATATATAGAACTTTAAAATTAAATGACTATATACATGTAGCTCAGCTTTTAACATAATACATTTATTTGATCAAACATTTAAATGTCAAACAAAATTGTAGTTTTCATTTTTACATCATAATGTTTGATCAACTTTAAATGACAATACAGTTCAGCGTTCTACATTACAATGTATTTAATCATTCAAATGAAAATACAGTTCACGACATTACATCATTATGTATCAAACTATTAAATGATAATATAGTTCACGACATTACATCATTATGTATCAAACTATCAAATGAAAATACAGTTCACGACATTACATCATTATGTATCAAACTATTAAATGATAATATAGTTCACCACATTACATCATTATGTATCAAACTATTAAATGATAATATAGTACACGACATTACATCATTATGTATTAAACTATTAAATGATAATATAGTTCACCTTTTCGCCTGGAACTTTCTTTGGTTTGAGTCCCTTCATGATACAGACAGACTCTATCACCATTTTGACACCATCTGGGGGCCTAGCCATGGCTCTTACTTCTACAACATCATTCTTATTCAGAGATTTCAAACTGGCAACAGCAGCATCCTAGAACAAGAAAATTGTTTCGTTACATTTGTATTTTAGTAGGAGAGCTGTAACACAACACAATTCATAACATCCATGCCCATTCTATGGTGACATTTATAGTAATATAAATAATAATAGCACAGAAATATGCCACCAACGTGCAGGAAAACTATCTATCTAATTAATTACAGCATAGACATTCCCTGAAATCTGAATGGTTGAAATTCTGTCATGAAAAAATAGTAGAGACATTTAGATGGCCTTATTACATTATGCATGACTGCAACGATTTTCAACCGACACAGAGGCTCATTGTTAAAGCATTCAGCTTCGTGTTCCAGTATTCAGGTGTTCGAATCCCAGCCACGTCAAACCTAAGACATTAAACTAGGTAATCTTTTCACTCCCTGCTAAGTGTTCAGAATTTCAGAGTAGGATAAGGACTCGTTGGCTCAGTGTCAGCCTGTCAGGATAATGTGACTGTGGTCTGATATGTCCATGACAGCACCATAAAAGTCACCATCAGTGAGCACTGTCACAAGCAGACGCTGTCTAGATATGACCTTCACATGAGTTGAAGGGACGTTAAACCCCAATAAAAACAAAACAAAAGCGAGGATTTCTCTGTTAGGGAACCCACATTACAGTAAGCTGCAAATAGGAATTTCATGTGCAGGACAAGTAACTGTTTCTACCTTCTTTATGTTTCTTTTTGAATGAAGTATTTTTTTATGAAACACAATCATGATTAACCTTTCATTTATTGTCTCAAGTTAACTTTTTTCTATCAAAAATAAATCAAGCTCAGGTTCAATAAAACAGCCATGATTTTTAAACAGTTTAAAAAGTTGAACTGAAGTCTCATAAGATCAATGTTAACACAAAACTCTAAAAATGCCTGAATAGTGTATGGTCTTGTTTGGCCAACATACCAGGGCTGGTAAAGCCTCATTCAGATCTCTCTGTGCATCATCAGCAATGGCCTGAGTTTCCTGAGCTTTCGCTGTTGCCTGTGTTTCTTCTTTGGACACAACCTCCATTGTCTCCTCTGCTATTTTCTTAAATAACAAGTTAAATTGTAATAGAAGACATATTCTTTATATACATTTTCCATACATTATGTACATACATTAGATAAGTATTTCTCAGTTACTTCCTCAAGCTGAGTGATAACAACCAATATTTCATCGACATGAAATATTCATTATAGACCCTCAAGTCCACAAAAAGTGACATTGCAAGAGAATTACACTGTTTTAGTTTACTAATATGTGAAAATAATCTAAATGTTTACTGTATCTTTTGAAATCTGTTCCATAGTTTGAATGGATTCCTTCACTGCTTCCTCCAGTAATGGCCTCATAGTGGCCAATTCTTCTTGAAGCTTAGCAACTTCATCTGCTGTTGTCAATAACTGTAATAAAAACAAATTGGTCAAAACATATACTTGAATGTATGGGACTTAAAGAATTTATTGCAAAGTAGCTTGTAAATGATGGAACATCCTACTTAACTTCTCACTATGAAGTGTGAAGATTAGAAATCTGAGGGGGTTTTAGTGTTGTTAGAAAACATATACCTTCAACAATATGGATATTAAAGGGGAAATGATTTTGTTAAAATCAAAAGATCAAAATCCTAAGCAAAGATATCAAGATTTAAAATACCAAAGTATAACATTTAATAAACTCAAAGACTGTTAAAATCTATACTTAACAAGGATTCAAAGTCCTGATCAGGATACAATATATAAACTTAAAAGTTCCAAGACAGTTTGTGAGGAGTAGCAATAACAACAAAGTTTAGGGTCAACACATAATGAACAGATTTCTCACTTGAGCAAAGTGGTCAGCTAAAAATCTGGTTACTTATTAATAAATATCATTTCTATGATTCAATAATGCATTAAAAATTAGATGAAAGTTCACTGAATACCTTGTCCAAACCAGTCTTTAGACGCTTCCTTGATGTACTTAATTCTGTTTTCTTCATACCAACAAGTTTAGAAAAGATGCCTAATAATTCCAGATAGCTGGTTGGAGTAACATAGTTATGACGACTCAGCTCAGACAGGAATAGTTCTGAGTTTCTCATGACAGACATCTGAATCTCTTGACACATGACGACCTGGATGAAAATCATATATTTTCAAATCTGTTTTGATCAAATGATGTATTGCATAAATAATATCATTTCTACGCAATGAAGTAAGAACTTTTATATTACAGTACATTTAGCTTAAATACTTCTACTTGAAATTAATCATAGATGCGCTTCCACGCATTCATTAAATTTTCCAGGTAACCTTTGTCCTGATATAC
Source organism: Pododesmus macrochisma (assembly GCA_032359645.1). Taxonomy (NCBI): domain Eukaryota; kingdom Metazoa; phylum Mollusca; class Bivalvia; order Pectinida; family Anomiidae; genus Pododesmus; species Pododesmus macrochisma. The sequence continues at coordinate 5,832 of JAUMGZ010004952.1, read as the reverse complement.
AACCATACACGCCATAGGGTAACAGTTTATTGCTTATATTTATATTTTCAAAACATTCCAATAGGATACAATGCATGCTGTGCGTGAAAATATTCAAATAACCCGCCTTTGTCAATGTGGTGAGCGTTGTTGATGGAATAGCCAGCTAGCGCAAGAATAGTTTCTTATACAATAAAGTGCACCAAGAAAAACATTTAAAAAGTAAAACAATACCAAATGTATCTCAACATTTATATTTTGTTTTGATTTAAGTATTTTCACATTTCAAGGCGAAGTGTACAACATCCGACAGCCATCTTTGTTTACATTGAAGATGAAACGTTGCCCCGGTACGTGTAGTGAAGTTTCCTGGCCCATTTGTTCTGGTACATATTTTGAAAAAAGAAATGTTTATTTCATACCTGCAAGGCGAATAATTTATAATTAATTTAATCGTTATTTTTCAATTGTATTCTGTATGCTCGATTTAAACTCCAAAATTCTCTACTCCGTAGAGCTTTAATTTGAAAATGTAAAACATCTGGTCCAACTGATGAGCAGTTGAAATAGTAAAACAGCACAGCAGCAATTGATTTAAGATCGGTAGCAGTTTCAGTACAGTTAATAATAAATAGTGTTGTCCTTACCAAACCTTCCATAACTTCATCAGTTGTGTCTAATTCTGGAATGTCCATCAAGAATCGCATAGCTACAGATCTGAGGGCATCAGCAGGCCATTCACTGAACCAATCAATGGTACAACAATTGACCAAAGCTGGGAACTGACGTAAACGAGCACGGAAGATTTCTCCGAGTGGACTAAAAATACAAATCATAAGATAGTTGCTACGATTTCTTGAAGAAAAAGAATATTATATGTATATAAATTTTAACAAATCAGAAATATCAAATATTTCTTGTGTACATTTGCCATAATTTAAAAAAAAAAAAACTTAACTTACTATGGTTAGAATGAACCCTTAATTTGATTCTTTCCTCCCATCAACAAATTAAAACTCCTAAAATTTACAATTAATGAATTTTAATTTCGGTGATAAGAATGTATAAAAAGTATGCACAAATTTGGTACAATTATTGTACACCTGGATTATTTGATCTATAGACAAACTTTTGTTTATTGGACCAAAATACTGTAAATTGTTTTTCCTAAATTCTGAAAAAAAGAAAAGATTTTGTACATGACCCCTAAACACACCTCATTGTGATAACATTGTGAAGATTGCTGCGAACACGTTTTGTGTAAGCAGAGAATAAGTTTGTTTTTGTTGGTTGTCCTCCTTGATCAAGTACTACAGGCTTCATAGTCGAGAAAATTTGCTCCTGTTCATCAAAGCCGTAAATATTTGGCACATCTCCTGCGTTCAAAATGTTGTTCAAATCTTCCAGGAAAGATTCATTCTTAATCTGTTAAGATAAAAGAGTATATTAAAGTTGTATCACTAATACCAGGAGATTTTTTCGTTATATAATTATTTAGAATAGACTTTGAAAAGTTAAAAAGTTCCCTTTCTAGGTAAACCTCCACAATGGAAAGAGAAATATAAAGTTGGTGCCACAGACTCTTCTGGTATTATTTTCAGGCAATTATTGTTTATACATGTATTCACATAACTTTAAATTATTATGGTTTAAAATACAAGTTGTCCTTGTAATCTACCTATGCATTACTGACCAAAAAGAAATAATATTCCATGATTAATCTATGCATTTCTGACCAAGAAGACATAATATTCCATGATTAATCTATGCATTACTGAGCAAGAAGACAAAATATTCCATGATTAATCTATGCATTTCTGACCAAGAATAAATACTATTCCATGATTAATCTATGCATTTCTGAGCAAGAAGACATAATATTCCATGATTAATCTATGCATTACTGACCAAAAAGAAATACTTTTCAATGATTAATCTATGCATTACTGAGCAAGAAGACATAATATACCTTGATTAATCAATGCATTTCTGACCAAGAAGACATAAAATTCCTTGATTAATCAATGCATTTCTGACAAGGAAGACATAAAATTCCTTGAATAATCTATGCAGCACTGACCAAAAAGACTAGTGGTCTTTTCAAACAAGCCTTGATATATTATTATACAAAACTACCTGAGTATCACTGAACAAGAAGACAGTTGGTTTGTTTTCAAGACCAGCTTTTAACATAACTTTCTTTAAATCCTCTCTCCATTCTGTCATACCATAGTTCTTCGCCAACTCAACTTGAAAGCATTCAAACTCGGATCTGTTCACAAAAATATCAAATATAAACTTAAAATTGACAAATTCCCTGATAAAGCCTCAAATACAAGTAAATGTACAGTTTAGGTTATAAGACATATCTTCATTATTAATCAAGTTAAAAACTAATGTACAGTTTAGGTTATAAGAAATATTTTCAATATTAATCAAGTTAAAATGCACAGTTTAGGTTATTAAACATATCTTCAATATTAATCAAGTTAAAATGTACAGTTTAGGTTATTAGACACATCTTCAATATTAATCAAGTTAAAATGTACAGTTTAGGTTATAAGAAATATTTTCAATATTAATCAAGTTAAAATGTACAGTTTAGGTTATAAGACACATCTTCAATATTAATCAAGTTAAAATGTACAGTTTAGGTTATAAGACATCTTCAATATTAATCAAGTTAAAATGTACAGTTTAGGTTATAAGACATATCTTCAATATTAATCAAGTTAAAATGTACAGTTTGATTTAATAGTCCAGTTATATATTTAGTTGTTTATTAAGAAAGACAGTCATTGAAAGTTGGCATTGCTACAGGGGATAGACGACAACAAGAGAACCAATGGGCCTTGAGTCCTCACTTGAAGCTCTAAGCCTTCTGGTCAATATTTCTAATAGCATTGAACTTCAACCCAAAAATGTTTAACCTATTTTGTGACCCTAGGGTCACACCTTGAACAAACTGGATTCATCATGCCCTAAGGTTACTACATACCAAAAGCCTTTAGCTCTAGGCCTTCTATTTTATTAGAAGATTTTTGAAATGTTGTCAACTTTTCCCCCTTTAGGCCCCCTAGTGGCTGAGCCCCATCATTTGAACAAATCTGAATTTCCTTCACATAGAGATGTTTCCTACCAAGTTTGATTGCAATTGGTCTGGTAATTTTGGAGAAGAAGTCAAAAATGTGATGCCGGACATGACAGGTTATCACGACTCAAGCTCAGGATAGCTTAAAAGGGTGTTTAAGATTTTAAAGTTTAATCTACAATTATTTAACCTCCAAATTATGTTTTAAAGACATGTGAAATATGAATTCTGTAATCAGTTAGCTTTAGCTTGGAGATTAAAAAGTAAAGAAAAACGAATGTAATTGTGTACTTACATATGCGAAGCAAGACGTGTTAAACTCTGCCTGCCACTACCTCCCATACCAAGGAGTAAAGCATTACCCAGAGGCTGTCTGATAATCCTACAGATCCTAGCTATGTGTTTTACAGCGTCCATAAACAGTACAAGTCTCATCTGGGCTGTGCTGATCTGGTTATAGTCTTCCAAGAACTCGTCTAACACTTTCACCATCTACATAGATATATATTAAATGTCAATGCTGTTGTATTCATAATCTCCATCACTATTTCATTTTCTAATTTAATACTGGAGTTGAAAGTGACACATTTTTTCCCAAGCATTTAAACTCTTAAGAAGACCTTACTTGCTCCTACTTTAAGATCTATTTTTGGGATGAAATTCAATAACATACCATTGGAATTAAGTTACACAAAGAACAGTTGGATCAATTATAGTGTAATTCTGTGTATAATGACCTCCTAAGGATCTGGAATTGATATGTTAAAATAGATGCTACAACATGAGAGATTACCTTTTCATGGTCTGTGATTTCAACATACGGCTTGCTGTCACCGACACTTTGTGACAAGAAGTCTCCAAATATCACAGGTTGTTGTGTTACAACAGAATCAAAGTCCAAACTAAAATTGTCTTTCATTTTTTCCTTCATCAAATTATCAAACCAATTCCTATCTTCATCATTTACGAGACGGTCAGCAAACACACGCAGACTTTCATGGTACCAGAGCTTCAGAAGATCATTTAGTGACTGGAAATAGTAATAGACATGTGGCTATAGAGAACATGTTCTTTAATGTATATTGGCAATTGGTCACTTTAATTTAAGGTAAGTGAGAAAATCACATGAATTATATGTGACACAGACAAAATGTTTTCAAGCTGTCATATTTTAAATGTTATATCTGTTGCATAAATACATTAATGTCAGATACAGTAATACAAAATTTCCTCAATTTAGTTTGCAATTCCATAAATTAAAAACAATAACTTCATGATTAAATGATTCTAAAACAAGAAAACATGAACCAAACACGTAACGTGTGTCTGTTATTTGACATTATTAAGATCTCCTACAGAAATGTGTCTCTGTTGTCCGACATTAAAAAGCCCTCTTTCAATGAGGTGTATAAGAGACTGATTAAACACTCACTGAGTAATTTACAATACATGAGTTGGTTGGTGTAGTAATTATGTCCCTTTACCTTAACTACACGTGTTGATGAATGACAAAGAAACAAAAAAGAAAAGAACCATGTACAACATTGTCAATATAGTTAGTAATGAACATGCTTAACAACAAGAGGCCCACTGGGCTTTACTGTCCAGCTGTTTACAACAGCATTATTATTTCATTTGGTATCTGATTAGTTTATCATGTCCAATAGAATGCCTCTTATCAAGTTTGGTTGAACTTGGTCATTTAGTTGTTGAGAAATTAAAAACTTGTTTTTTTTACATTCTTGCTAAAAAGATAAACTCAAAAGGAATTATATAACCTTTTCTCCTTACTGTGAGTCACGCCTTGGATAAACCTGTTCTCCTAACCCCATGGTCACTACATACTAAGCACTAAGCCTTAGAGAGATTTCAACTCTGGCCAATCAGTGACTCTCTGTTTCCTACCAAGGCTTGAAACTGGTCAAGCAGTTTCAGGGAATAAGTAAAAAATGTGAAAAGATAACATATTTGCTATGGTGTTGAACTTTGACCACAAAATTCATAACCTAATTTCAACCCCTAGTGGCATATCCCTAAGGCCAAGTCCCATCATTTGATAAAATCTGAACCCCCTTCCACTAGGGATGCTTTCTGCCAAGTTTGGTTGAAACTGGTCTGATAGTTTTGGAAGAAAAGTAAACAAAATGTCAAAAGTTAATGACTACAGGGTTTCTATGGGTAAAGTACACCTTGGACCTTTTAGTCCAAATGAACTAAAAATTTGATTTGGAGTACATGTAAATGACAAATGTAAAACCAAGCAGTAGTAATGAATAAATCATGTTTGTGATATAATATTTACTCTTCTTTATAACACCTCATCAGTTTTGTTGTATTACAAATCAAAATGGTAAATGTGTGACAATTCTCCAAAGCTTGGTGAAAGTGTTAGTAAAAAATCCCCAACTGTCGGAGGAAGCAATAAGAATTATAACTATAATATTACTTAAGTGTTCAAATAAACCTGAAAGAAATATTTCAAATCAATTGTAAGCAATTACTGCATAACTAAAAAGAATATAACTTATATAAAAAAATATCTGAAAAGATTCATCTGTATCCTTGAATACTTACAACTTCTCTCTAAAAAGGAGCAAAAATACAGATGTAGTAAAACAAAGAATATTGGTATTGAACTATAAGAACATTCATGACAACACAGAAAGAATGAGGGTATGGATAGGGGATATCAACATATTTACCTGACAACACAGATAAAATGAGGTATGGGTAGGGGATATCAACATATTTACCTTACAACA
>JAUMGZ010004941.1:0-10393 GCA_032359645.1 Pododesmus macrochisma | reverse complement strand
TGGAGAGCTATGCTGGCGGGAACTTGTGTTTCTGGTAGGGTCACCCAAGTCAGACAGGTTGAAGGGTAGAGGCCAAAGATCTGCACGTCCTTCGGAGGGGACGCTAAACTGGCAGTCCCGTGTACAGAGATTTTTAACCCCCTGGCACGATAAAGATCCCCATGTAAAATTCAATAGAAGAGTAGGCAGAAACGCCGTTGCATGGGCTCATCCTTCTTTCTGAACTATTTCTATTCCTTTCGTTTCCCGTTCCTGTCGCCGCGTTTCTTCCTGTCCTATCGATTGGTTTTTGACCTTTGGTATTTTGTCACAATATCGGTGAAATATTCTGTACGTGACGTTAAGCCCTAATAAAACAAACATTCAAGATTTTGAAATTATCAAACAAGGATCGAATAGCTAGATATTACATTTTAAGAGCGATTATCCTTTATGCATTTTTACCTGCACATTATTTTAAATATGCATGTTGCCAAAAGAAAATATTATAAAACAAGAGGCCCATTGGTCCTTAATTTCCAACTGGTTTGGCATTTGAATACTCTTGATCCTTGAAAGTTAACATATTTCCTATATATATAGTGTTGAACTTTGACCTCAAAATGTGCAACCTTTTTTTTACCCTAGGGTCACGCCTTGAAGAAACTTGATTCTCCATTCCCTAACGGTTTTTGATATTTTACCCTTTAGTGGCTCCACTGGGGGCCGAGACCCTTTATTTGAACAAATTTGAACCCCTTCCCCTAGGGATGAATTCTTCCAAGTTTGGATGAAATGCTTAACCTAATTTACCCAAGATTCAGGCCTTGAACAAACTTGGTTCTCCGTGCCCATAAGTTACTACATACCAAAACATTAAGCTCTAAGCCTTCTAGTTTATATCAAGACGATTTTTGAAATTTTGGACCCAAAAGTTGCGCCCCTTTCGGCCCAGCCCTTCATATCAACAAATCTGAATCCCCTTTCCATAGGGATACTTCCTACCATGTTTGGATGAAATTGGTCCAGTTATTGTGGACAAGAAGTCGAAAATCTGAAAAGTTAACATGTTTACGCTATATATAGTTTTGAACTTTGACCCCAAAACGCGTAACCAATTATTAACCCCAGGGTCACCCCTTGCAGAAACTTGGTTCTCTATGCCCTAAAGTAACTACATACCAAAACATTAAACTCTAGGCCTTATAGTTTATAAGATTTTTGAAATTTTGTCAAATGCTCCCCCTTTTGGACCAGATGGACTAAAAAACATGAACAGTCTCGCAGAAACGCATGTACTTTTCTTAAAAACATATCACGACAGTTAGCGCTCTGTAATACAAGTTTAATAAAAGCTTGATTCTGCTCTTGCGTCCATTAATGACAGCAGCTTCGAGCAAGATCTGGGGTTCGCGACGGGGTAATTCACACAGAGTTTTGGCTCCTTCCTCTTATAAATATCATATTTATCGGAAGCATGATTCAGGTTGCATTTTTGTATTATATAGGAGGGGGATTTTACTTTTTATTAGATAGGACTTAACGTCCCTTCCAGAGTCATTCATCGAAAACGAAAGGACTGGAAGATAGCCGAGATACAAACAGGAATACAAAGCATAAGTGACAGTATAAAAAGGGCGAGCTCATACAAAGCCGTGTTCGTATGCTCTATCGAATTTCACATAGGGTTCTTAATCTGAATACTGTACACAATTGATACTATTGTAAACGAAGTTAACATAATAGTGATTGTTATTTTCTTTGCTTTTGTCAGCTCGGGATTGCGGTTTCGGTAGATCTGCGTGCAACGACGGTACTTGCATTAGAAGTGAAATGTTCTGTAATTTCCATGTAGACTGCCCCGATGCTACAGACGAATCTTACTGTGGTGAGTTGATTTCATATTACGTAGCTATTGAATGGTCATGCATGACGCGATTTTTAAATAATTAAACTCAAAAACTAAGACAACTTCAAAAAACGTAAGTCCATGGAAATGGGCAAAAAAACGAAAACGTGGGAAGAATACAGAAAAAAGTACAAAACTGCAATTACAAACTACGAAAGGAAACATAACAAACTAATATTATTAATTAAACAACTAGACTCGAATCCACGTGTACATGATAAAGTAAGCGCTTCCAGCTACATGTGTGTGCTGCGGTCAGCTATCCCCATGACAATGGCATCAACTTTCTGTCAATATTTGTCGTAACATATACAAGAACAGAATAGACACTATTTATGGGGGAACAGAAGCCCATAGACACCGGTAAACGTAAGCTAGAGTAGAGATTAATACTGACATTTAGAAATAAAAGCAGCACTAAAAAGTGTAGAAACAAACGTGAAGCACAAGACTTATTCATACAAAAGGTTCATTGGGCTTTTTTGCTCAAATGATTTCCAAAATAATTTCCTTTCGTTTTAAGACAAACATACATAAGTAATGGGCATTAAGACGTTGTTTTCAGTTTTGTCAAAATGACCATTTGTGGCCATTCATTGGCATTAACAGAATAAAATAAAGGATGAGCAAGTTCCCATAACAACAAATTCCGAAATACGGTCAAGGGAAAGTGAAATACCTAAAATGCAGACTGAAAAATAATCTGTAGGTACAAATGTATCCTTTATGAAAATTGTTAAAAAAGGATAAATTCGGCCAAACATGGAGCACACAAAATGACTTACATGCACAAATTTAAAATAAATCGCCAAGTCAATAAATTTGTTTGTTTTATAAGGATAATGACTTCTGCTTCGAAGCTAGATCTGGGCTTCGGGACGGGGATGTCTCACACAGAGTATTGACTATTTCCTCTTACAAATATCATATTAAGTTTAGGCATGTTTCAGATCGCATTCTTGTATTAATAGTCTTCAAGGAAAACGTAAAGGTATGATGAAATTTAATAAAAACCCTGCTAGAATGACTGACGAATTTCTTTTTGGAAAATCAAGGCACGCTGCTAAAAAATGTGATGATCAGAACTGAAAAAGGAGTGGGAAAATTGAATTCTCAAGTTTTATAGGCAATAATTGGTTGTTCATATTATTCTACAAACGAATAATCATTTATCTTAAGTTTATCCAACCTGCAATGACGATCAATGGACCTGTAGAAACGGTGATTGTATTCAATATCTGGATTTGTGTGATGGGGAACACGAGTGTAGTGATGGATCCGACGAGTTGAGTGAAATATGTGAATCCAGAACTAAAGGTATCTTTGTTTTACACATTTGTCTTTCTTAAATATGCCGATTTATTCCATTAAACAGTCATTGAATATCTTAAACATAATTTGACCACATCAATATTGTTATCATTTCAGCACAATGTAATGAAATGAAACTATTTTACTGTCCAGAGCGTTGTATTCAGCCTAATCGTGTCGATGATAAAGTGTTTGACTGTGAATTCTCTCATGGAGATGAAAAAGGTTAGTTTCTGATAGTGAATACATGCGGAAGAAAAACCTAAACTAGTGTGTGTGTGTGTGTGTGTGTGTGTGTGTGTGTGTGTGCGTGCGTGATGTTCTTAACCAAATTATTGTGTTTTTCTTGATTCTGAGAAATTGTTGCGTTTTTCAGTTGACTATGGTTTAACTGAGTCTTACTGCACAACATGTCTTAAGGTGCACCGGAAAGATAATGCAATATGCTTGATTAATCTCGGGAACCCGGATGTGTTAGGTAAGTAATAACTATCACAGTTTTGCTTTAACAATAGTTTACGGTTTGAGCGCAGTTATCTATGTGGTCATAACATATCTAATAATACTAAGTGCGGGTTTTTTTTTCTAATTTTTCGACAAGAATGATCTTACTTTCATTTCGTATCTCCGTGTCTCTGTTACGGGAATGCAGTATTTATAATGTAATAATATTTAAAAGTGAACGAAATCAGATTACTTCACAAATGGTGCACCACCTCATTATTTTGAATATACCGTGATCATTATATAATTTTAGGTTGAACGAAACACAGTCAGGTTGCCAGGACTTATTTTCCATGACTTAAAATTTGCTAGTAATATATTGCACTATTGTAATATCTAAGTTTGATTTTTTTTTATCGAATTCCTATGTACATGTAAACTGAAATAAGCCATCAATATATATAATATCTATACGAAGAAAGAACCAATACTCTGTGTTGGAGGGCCCTGACCAGAATTCCAGGTCTAGCTACGAATAACTCATTATTATTGAGGTTCCAAAAATTAACATGTAGTGGGAGACAAGATCAAGATAAATCAAATATGCGAGGCCAAAGAGTGGAGGGTTGCAACAATTCCTAAGTAAAAAAAAGGGCAAACACCGTTCCAATAATGCTATAAAACTATAAAAGGTCTTACAAAGAGTTTAGGTTACCGCAGCAAAAATAGGAATAACTAACGTTTTCACCGAGACACGTGTTTAGAACAATCCAGTCCTTATTAACAATGTATATGTATATTAGAACTTTCATCTTTGATTCTTCAGATGTTTATCTGTTAAGCATCTGAAGAGCCAAAGATGAAAGCGCTAATGCTTTGTTTGCTAAAGTTTAATGTTGTATTTTTTATAAAGGGTAAGTAATGAATTTGAGAAGTTAAATTCAAGACTGATATCATTTGTCTTATTCAGAATACTGCTATATTCCAAGTCAATTATGAAATATTTCTGGCAAAGTCACCATGTAATAATTCTTTGAAAACTAGCATACACCTATGTATTACAGGGTGGTACATGTAACCACTGATGATTGCATGTATATGTATGATGCAGGAAACATATATTCTTAACATCATTTTGTGTGTGTGTTAATTAAACATGTGTAGTTGAGATTCTATGTATGTTTTGATTTGATATACCTTGCTTTTGTCAATGGACTCATCCGATTAAATATATATTTCATAGGTCATTATGTGAACTGCTTGAAGGACGATTTTGGAAATGTTAAGGTTGTATGGTACAAAGACTACGGTACTAGAGTAGTTGACACATTATTTGTCAAAACCAATGTTTCTCAATCCCGAAATTACAAGAATGAACACTTACTTTTGGAACTACGAGAAATATCTCATTGTCAACAAATTGTAAGGGTTAGGTGTGTCAATACAGGTTCGCATATAGAGCAATTTGGTTGGACACATGACTCAACAGATTCTGGAATGAAGTACAAGGTTTTTCGGGACGCCAATTTGTGCAGATGCTACGCAAGCAACTGTGAAAATCAATTCACGTCTTCTTTCTGGTAAGATAGTTGATTCAAACATAACAATCAAATATACTATGTTTAAAAAAAGTCATTTTCCAATAATTTGTGGATATACCTCATTTAACAACAATTGTAATACATATATTAAACATTGTCATACTGCTACGAAATTTCTAGGATTCTGATTGGCTGGCTTGACACTTAAAAATGGTCCATGTTACAAGCCTGTGTCGTAAACATAAGGCTCAATTTACCACGTCGGAACCCCTCTCTTCCAAATATGGGAGGCAGCCATCTTGTTTTACGCAAAAAATACTATTGAATATTTTAAGTATTATTAACTGTGACTCCAAATTGATCAGAATTATTACTTGTTATAAAACGTTATTATACTCGATCTCTGTAACTGTACTTACACAATTAATTCAAAACAAATGCATGCAATACTGAGTTCATACGCACTTTCAAATATGGCAAATTTTCTGTGGATGGTGAAATATGTTTCGGATTTTCCACTATGTGTCTAAGTTTTAATTAAGTGAATAACAGTAAACTATCTACGTCTGTCTAATGTTCAAAAATGGCGGCGTAAACAGTGACCTACATAGCCAGGGAACAGTCATAAACAGGAAGTGGAAGTCAAATTCGGAATCACTCTTGATTATACTTAACTTTACTACAGCGCACAACAGACCCGGACTATGCAAATGCCTGCCACGTGCCCTTATACGTAAGGTGTGCTCCCTAGACAACTGGGTCAACTGCACAGCTGAATATTTTGCATAAGAATTTTTGTAGACTGGTGTCCGGCCCCGAGCTTTGGAACCAATGACGTGAATATGTTTTGTGGTACAATAGTTGGTTTCATTTATCACTTTTGACTTAGAAATAACATAAAATAGAAGATTTATTGCGCATTTGAAAAAAATTATTTCATTTTTGAAGTGAGCAATCTTTATGATATTGAGTAGAGAAATATGTTAAATCTTTTCTTCGGTCTGGGTTTATATTCAGCGAGCATTTGTACACACAATTCGAAATCAAATATCGTCAGTTTTGTAAATATAGTAAACAAAACGTGCATCGTCTTAGGCTGTTTATCAGTGTGTTTCGGACATATGACATTGCAATTTAAAATAAAATTTACTGTTAAGGTGTCCTCTCCACTTTCACTTTAGTCAAACTCCAGCGCCAACAAACTTTCTGGATGCCGTTTATGGAAAAAAATGTCCCTTATGTTAGACGAATTTGGTGACAGTTCTAACACTAACACACTAGTCGCCATGGCTAGATTTGAAAGGAACACAGTCATGCTTCCCGATATTTTAAGAGTGGAAACAGGAGCACATACATCAACAAACTCAGGTTGAACGCATTACCCAAAATGACATCATAATACCGAAAATTGAGACTACCATTTGGGTTTTGCAGTACTATTTCAAAGAAACGTTAAATGAACCGTTATCTGCTTATATTCATATACTTTCTATACTAAGAGGATGAATGTGCAATTCGTGTATCAAAAGAATAAAGAATTAATTGAAAGTTAAAAAATCTTTACTTTTTGACTTATTGAATATATTTCAGTTTGCACATATTCAGCACATTTTAGTTGTAAACTTGTCCTATCAACTGTTCGATTGGGTTTTAAAACACCCCAATCAAAGGCTTTGCAGTATATTAAATTCGTTCTTTGGGCTCACATTATCTACCTAGTGGGTCGGTAAATATAATTTTCAGGCAGGTAATGTAAGTCTGTGTTACCTGTTAGGAATCCAAAACCTAATAACGTTTTATAGTAAATATACTTATATTTTATTTCTTAACAGGAAAACTATACTAACGAAACAGAAAGGTTAACAATTTTATTAATTTGCATGCCTTCCAAATATATTTTATTAAGGCATTTGTATCGAAATTAGTAAGGCAGGAAAAGTTCAACACGAGTTATATCATATATTTATATTACATTTATATATATATTTTCGACTTATCTGTAACAATTGGAGCAACTTCAACCAAACTTGGTAGGAAACATGCTTGATGAAACGGGATTCATATCTATTTAAATATTTGGGTTTGGTCAAATGGCTACCAAAGTAGGGAACCTTTTTTTTAAATAATCAAAAAATAAGTTTAAATATTTTCCTAATAAGATTAAATTGGAAGCCCTAAATTTTAATACCTTAGGCAATACGCATGTAAGATAGATTTTTTAAATATTATCCATGTACATATTAATTAAAAAATACTTTGAGAACAATTCAATGTTAACTTTTTGTGAAAATCCAGTTTTTTTGAGAAAAGTAAACTTCACAAATCCAGCTTTATGCATCTATGAAATTTACTAAAATCTTAAATGAAACCTCAAAATCACGCAACAGCATATAGGTAATAAACATTGATATAAAAAATTGTCATACATTTTGTACTTTTTTGTAAAATTGAATTTTAATGCGCTATTGAAATTCATGAAATTTCACAAAAGATGAAAATCAGAAAAACTGCCTGATTGAATTCCCAAATTGTGCTTTATATTGAAAGTTCTATAGTACATAAGGATTACAACACATGGACATTTTTTTTCAATATAAAATTAAAAGTTGTTTGCTCACTGTCGTATTGCCTTAACAGTATATAGGTTAACGTAGGTTATGTATTTTTTGGTTAACGCTGTAGCAAGTTTTCCACGTTTCTATAACCACATAACTTATTTCATCAACCCTCGAAGGGGATAATTAAATAAAATTTTACAAATAAACTTATCAAACACGTATACGCTTACTTTAATTTTTGTGGTTACGATATTAGAGAATCATCGTGCCAAGTTCGAATTATACATATGAACAAGCATACCTTTTTTTCAATTGTAGGTGTAAATGTAGAGAGCGGAACTTTCGAGGTAACGATATTATAAGTCTAAATGACAATGATGGTATTCCTATAAGGCGTTTCAAAACGGATGGCGAAGGGGAATTGGAAATATATGATTTGGTTTGCGTAGAAGGTAGGTATAAATACATTGCAATTTTTTTATTTCATCTTATTGCAACAAGGAAGTTGATTGGTTATTACAACACCATTTGCATCAGTAAAATATGCACAACACTGATAGATACATCATATTATCGTATTCCTACGCCGTTTTGTTTTTAATGATATATATATAAACACATACGGAACCATCATCTGAGAAATACAAACTTTTAGACCAAAACATGCACCAAGACGAATACAATTCAGGCAAGTATTAAAGCGGTAATTTTCTTCAAAAATATACATTTAAATTATTCATCGGAATAAAGGGCATGCTGATCTCGAATTATTGTCATCGACTCAAAAATTCGAGAAATCGAAAAAACTACTTTTTACTCCGATATTTGTGTCCATTGCCGGTTAGCAAAACAATATTACACATTCTCACGAGAAAAGTATTGATAAATTTTATATGTTTCCGAAGTAACAAAAAAGTAGTACATTTGAAGTACATTTACTACTTTAAGCCGTTTCCTCTTTTCCCATTACTACAATTGTTACTTGGAAAGCATTATGAGACTTTTAACAAAATGAAAAGTGCTAAAATTACAAGGTTGAATTTTAAACAGATTCAGTACAAGTGTTAAAAGCAAACTGTTTCTTGGAATGAATGAGTACTGTGGTCAAGTCACGAGTTGAAGTAAAAAAACAGTATGAATAGGATCAACTTTTTGTCAAGATAAATGAGCTACCAATAAAACAATACACCATGAAAGAAAACATCAAACCACATATTGAGTGATGACCTCTAGGGTTAAAACTGAAGCTACACAATTGTCAAGATAAACGAGCTAACAATAAAACAATACACCGTGAAAGGAAATATCAAACCATATATTGAGTGATGACCTCTTGGGTCAAAACATAGGCTACAAAATTGTCAAGATAAACGAGCTACCAATAAAGCAATACACCATGAAAGGAAACACCAAACCACATATTGAGTGATGACTTCTAGGGCAAAACTGAAGCTACACATATCGCTGTGGAGAAAGCATTAACACGGTAATCGATGTGAGAGTTAATGATTTTTCTCCTTTGCTCTTTCGTCACAATAACTGAATTATTCTTATGGTGACATATGCTTCTTTTTAAACAGTGGAAATACACCAGAATGACACGGAAGCATCACAGCGGGTGACACATGTGTAGCGGGAAACGCTTACCATATCGCGAGCACCTGGTTTCGCTTCTAGTTTTTTAACAGAAGTTCGTGATGTTTCCATTTTAGGATAATAAATGTAAATTTTGTTATTTTTTTCTGTGTGCGTCCAACGTTTTCTTTATGTCTACCAATATCCATGGACTTACGGTTTTAGAATATCGTCTTGGTTTTTCGAGTTTACTACTTTAACCCTTCACTCAAAGCATAGATGTCATATTTGTACTTCAGACGTGGCACTAGATAAACGTATTCACAGTCATTGTCTCGTCAAACTCCAGACTGTTTACTAATCTAGTTACCAGGGTCTAAGTCACCAATGTTACCACATAGAAATAGAAGATTAAGACATCGTGTCATTAATCTGCCATTAATTAACTGAAATTCACAATTATTTATAAGTTAAGCTATTTAGTAAAAAAATGTTGCAGTGCATTATGCATAATTCTATCATTTGATAAGACGCACCGAAATGCATAACTATACCCCATGCAAGAAGTGGGAAGGTTAGGGTCTTATTACTCACACTGCCCGGTTTCGTGCTGGGTGACCGTTCTAAGTTGGTCCGCATGGATTACTAGTCTTGAGGATTGTTCTGGTATCAATTTATTTCCTAACATTTTGGTGATGAACTGTTTGATACAGCTTTTGTTGGGTTTGTCAATGTCTCTCGTTCTGTTGATTCCTCTCATTCTTTGTTTCTAACTTTGGTTTTTTCTATAATTGGGTGAAGACGAGTTCACAGAAACAACAGATCAGATGAAATTACTACGAAATATACTATAAAGGTTCTATAATATAATAAACAATTATATACTATAAAAAGTTACAACTATATGTCTTAAGGCGTTACGGTAGTTTCCGTGGTGGGATTTCTGTAAACAATCTTACATTATGTTACATCACAATCTAGCTGTGACAACGTTTAAAACAATAGACCTATCGCACATAGCGAGCCGCCATCTTGAATTGGCTCATTAAATATTCATGTCAAAGGTTAATCGGAGT
>JAUMGZ010004930.1:0-10393 GCA_032359645.1 Pododesmus macrochisma | reverse complement strand
ATACAAGATAGTTCTTACAAAGTTGATTGAAATGGGATCAACTGTTTTTGAGATTTGATAATTTGACAAGATTTACGCGACGAAACATCTGTTATGATGACTCAAAGTAGTTGACATGAGAACCAATTGCCCCATCATTTGAATAAATCCGAGCCCCTTTCTAGAAGGGATGCCCAGTTTGGATGAAATTAGTCAAGTAGTTTTGGAAAAGAAGTCTAAAATGTATATGGTAAACATATCTGCATATAAAATATAGTGTTGAACTTTGACCCTAAAATGCGTAATCTAGTTTTGACCCTTGGGTCACGCCTTGAACAAACTTCGTTCTCTATGTCTTAAAGTTACTACATACTTAAGCATTAAGCTCTAGGTGTTCTACTTTATTGTTAGTTTTTTTGAAATATTGTCAAATTTTCCCCCTTTTCGACCCGATGTTGCGCCCCGTGGGGACAGAGCCGCTTCATTTGTATAATCTAAATTCCCTTCCCCAGGATTGACTTCTACCAAGTTTGGATAAAATAAGTCCAGTAGTTTTGGACAAGAAGTCAAAATGTGTTGCTAGTGTTGAACTTTGACCCCAAAAAGCGTAAGCTATTTTTGACCCCAGGGTCATGCCTTGAACAAACTTGGTTCTCCATGCGCTAAAGTTACTTCACGTATACACAGACGCATTAAGCTCTAGGCCTTCTAGTTTATAAGAGAAGATTTTTTTAAGTTTTGTTAAAAATTTACCTTTTGGCACCCCATAGGGCTGAGCCCCTTTTTTTGAACAAATCTGAACTCCCTTCACCTAAGGACACTTCCTACCAAGTTTGGATAACATTGGTGCAATAGTTTAGGAGAAAAAGTAGAACATGTGAAAAGTTTACGCCGACGATGACGATGGACGAGTAATGACGACTATAGCTCACATGAGGCCTTCGTCACAGGTGAGCTAAAGACCAGCAGCAGTAAGTTAAGACCTTGATAAATTCAAGCCACGAAGCCAATGGTGGGGTGTTAAGAATTCCGACGTTAACGAAGGACAAAAACCAAACCCCTCAATACTGACAAGAATTTTGATATCAAAATAGGAACTATTAAGGCGATCCTCCGGACAGCTAAACAAAATTCAATTTTTTAATTTAAAAAGACGTGTTATAATCTTTTTATTTTTCTTAAAGTTTATCGAGCTGCCTTGCATGCTGCGGTAAAAAATGTTTTATATGATTTAGTTATATCACACATAAGTGTGTGGAAACGCAGTGCGTGTTGACATCATCTATGCCGAGTATGCTCAGACTAATTCATTGATTTTAAAATATCGCCGACGAAATCATATTTATGCTGTCAATATTATCATGATCTTAGAAGCGTTCAATTGTTCTTGTCGTTCTCTTGAGATACTTGAATGGTGATTATTTAGTTTAGACTGAGTAGGTTACCTTGCCCGAGCTAGACACCTTATCGCGGTAGGGAGGTTTGCGCGTCTCGATGATCTGGAGAGTTATGGTGGCGGGAACTTGTGTTTCTAGTATGGTCACCAAAGTCAGACAGGTTTAATGGTAGAGGCCAGACAAAGATCTGCACGTCCTTCGGGGATTTTTAACACCCTGGCACGATAAAGATCCCCATGTAAAGTTCGATAGAAGAGTAGGCGGAAACGCTGTTGCACCGGCTTATCCTTCTTTCTGAAATATCTCTATTCCTTTCGTTTCCTGTTCCTGTCGCCGCTTCTCTTCCTGTCCTATCTTTTAGTTTTTCAGATTTGGTCTTTTGTCACAATATCGGTGAAACATTCTGGACATGACGTTGAGCCCTAATTAAACAAACTGTGTAGGTTACAGGCGAGCGTATATCTAAAAGGCGAGTGAATGTCAGAGTTAAGTTTAGAAAAATGAAGTTAAGAAGACTTTGAACTATTCTTTATATATCACTTGTATGGGATAATCAAACGTTTAGGGCGTGGCTAATCAAACTCAATTTGCGACAGTGAATCACCGAAGTATGATCGCAAATCTGACAAAAGATTTGGTTATTGAGTGATCATTATACATCATTTTACTGTGAAATCCATTACCATTTTGCATTTATGTCTCAAACACTTGACCGCATTACCAAGAAACAGAGCACTGAGTTCGCATAAAAATATATAATACCAATGAAATACATGTAAAAAGTAAAAATCATAACAGATTTCAGCAGTCTTTTACCGATTTGAAATTATATATTTTACATTCGATAAAACAAACATTACGATGATGAATATCGTGAGTAATGCTTTTGTTTGTAAACGCCTGTAAAATGTCCTCACTATGGCCACGATTCAGGTATCAGTTGATGACAAAGTTACGGCAGTATATGCAGCTTTAATTTCAACCTCAGGTAAGTCATGCTTTTGCCCTAACCTCTCGATCAAATCGATTGCCGTCACAAGATCGATGTCTTATTACTTGGAAATATTGCATCGTCACTCAATGTGTGACTAGAAATGTTAACGTAGACATGTACTTTATATGTCAGACATTCATTTACACAAACAGATGGCGTAGAAATTCGACATTTTGTGTTCGGCTACCAGTATATTGCATAATTGACGGCAAAAAAACCAACGTTCCAATTAGATTGAATTATAATAAAATAATCGGCATCGCTCTTTCCTGGCACGTGCAGTGACCAACATTCTTTTCTTGACCTAATCTACTATGAAAATGTACATACTTGTGGTTACAATGTACCACTCGCAACCAATAATGCATGTCTTTTGTCACAATATCGGTAAAAGATTATGGACATGACGTTAAGCCCTAATCAAACAAACAACCACCCATATAATATATATCATTTCACCCTTTAATTTCGCGAAAGTATCTAAACAACAGTATGAATAGGATCAACAGAACGAGAGGCATTGACAAACAAACAATAACTGCGTTAAATAATGAAGCACCGGAATGTTCAATTCAAAAATAAATACCAACCCTTAAGTCAAGGTACAGTCCCATTTAACAACATGTACATTGTTACTGCGTTGATACTAACACCTACCAATATGCATATATGTATATATTTACCCCCCCCCCCCCTCCCCCACTTACAACTGCATAATCTACGGAAGCCCGTTAGTGCCACCTTAGATATATATTTTATCTGGCGGCCGCCACTTAATTATCTTACGGCCGCTACTAATCTATCTAGCTGTTTTAGTCCCTTAAACTCATGTATATGTCATACAGAGACAGTGACTGCTTGTAACAGTGCGCGCTTATGGCAACTTTATAGTGCAGTCTCACTTAAATATCACGCAACAGACACATTGAAATGATACTTCTCTCGGTCACACTAATCTGTCACCGAGCCAACCAGTCCTTCGTCTAACAAGAAATGCTGAGCTTTTAGCAGGAAGCGAGAAGATTGTACAATTTGAAAATCTTAGGGTTTTTTACTCAGCCGGGATTAGAACTCTCACCTGAGATTCTTACACCAGCCTACCAGCATGTATTGCGTTGAATGGTGTAAGTTGTATTGTGATTTAAGCTGCAAGTCGTATGGGGGTGGTAGTTGTAAGTCGTTTTGCAGTGGTTGTGAAAGTCCTTTTGCGGTGGTAGTTGTAAGTCGTTTATTTTGGTAGTTGTAAGTCCTTTTGCGGTGGTGGTTGTAAGTCGTTTTACTTTGGTAGTTGTAAGTCCTTTTGCGGTGGTAGTTGTAAGTCGTTTTACGGTGGTAGTTGTAAGTTCTTTTGCGGTGGTAATTGTAAGTCGTTTAATTTTGCGGTGGAAGTTTTTTCCTATTTTGAAATTGGGCATCACAACTTTACTTATACACGTATGATTAAACACTAGAACCAGTTTTTGTCTCGAAGTAGCGAAAGCGAGACTAAGGTGTTGCTTTTCCGGCGGCGGCGTGAACATTTACTACATGTATTAGCTCCAACGTTAAGTTTTCGTTTTCAGTCTATTTCTCAAAAAGTACTAGTGCTAAAACAATGCATCACATTGCATACTGCAGATGCTAAATATGACCTAAATTTCGTGGTCAATAAACTTGTTTGATGCTGAAATTTGCATTTGGCTCATAGTTATATTTTTTTAGATATTTTCTCAAATCGCAAGTGTTTTTGCATTTATACTTGGGTCATGGTGACACCTAATAACTAAATTAAATGGTTTCTATCATGTGTGGATTGATTGTCAAAGCAAAAACGGAGAGACATATAATTCCGCAAAATTCTTGTTATTTTAAACTACCAACATTACACATGTAATGCATATTGTTGAAAAGTTTTTACTTCAATTGACCAGATCGGCGCGGTGGTCCAGTGGTAAGGGTGTTCGCCTTGTGTCGGTATACTGGTTAAGAGAATCCGCGATCGCGGGTTTGAATAATGGTGACGCCATATCCCAAAACGTTAAAATTTGGCACTCGTCTCGCTCCCTGCTTAACACGCAGCATCAATGGTTAGGGGAAGGACTGGTTGACTCGGTGTCAGTATAAACTCTGTCTCATATGAATACAGAAATAGGTCCGTTAGTAGCGGAGCGCAATTAGTCCCCATTGGAATTCCAATAGTCTGCTAGAATCTTGCCCCCAAATTCAACAAATATGTTTTCGATAAGAAAATTCAGCATACTAGCAACATCGTTTTCAGTGTATTTTTTTTGCGTCGGAATCGCCTTTGACAAAGTATGGATTCGTGCCTTTACTTATTATGTATGCATACCTGCGATTTCCTGCTTTACCCATAAAAGCATGACATACAAGACCTTTGAGTCTAGATTTTAGCTTAGCATGCGGTATGGTATTGTAAAGTGTGGAGAAGTCGTATGTTTTGATGGATGATATGGATGATAGCGATTGTGATTTTAGATTCTCAATGAGGTCTTTTGAGTTTTTGAGTATCCACATCTGATTCACTCCACTAAGTGAGTATGCGACATCGCATTATGACTGAAGGCCATCTTTAATTTTTAATTGACTTGCCTACATTTAAATGTGCGCGTAGTCAAAATAGAATACAAAGGTATACAATACTAACAACAATGATATTGTGTATAAAACTGTTACATACCTTATTGTATAATACAAACGTAAGAACTATGTTATAAAACGTTTACAATTAATGTATGTTTACCACACTGTAACCCTTAACATAGTTATGACAATGTTAGTTCTTTCTTTTACACGGTTAACTGTATAGCTTTTTCTTTAATTAGGTTACTCACCATGATTAGTGATTTCCATACCATAGTTATAACCTTCAACATTACATGTCTTGGTAACACAGTCTTTTGTCTCTGATACACCACGTGCGATGCACCCTCCTGCTGCACCTTTACATTCTGTAAACAGATATAAAAACATTAAAGACAGAGTGTGCACGCCCCTCCTTCTTTGGGCATTATGTAAAAAGATTTCAATTAAGACAGACAGTTGGACCGACTTTTCCCTTTAATTATGTTACTCACCATGTTCAGTAATTGCCATGCTAGAGCTTTAACCTTCAACTTTACATGTCTTTGTAACACAGCCGATTGTCTGCGATTCACCATATGAGATGCAACCTGCTGACACTTCTTACTTATTGCATTATGTAAGCAGATATAAAACAATACAGATAAAGTATGTGCGTGCCCTTCCTTTCCTTAGGCATTATGTAAACAGATATTACAAAAGACAGGCGGACGGACGGATGAATGGACAGACAAAGCTTTACCGTGAAAGGTATAATATATGATCCGATGATGACTCGAACATCGGACACATGACTTCAGCCATACCGCCTAACCGAGACATCCAAGCGATTTATTCGAATAAGGGATTAAAGAAGTATAGAAGTATATACGCAAAAACCAAGACGGCATTTATCCCGGATAAGTATGTCTTTGAGACGCAATGCAATCAATTTAAAGCAAACCGTTACTAAATAACAAGATGCCAAATTGACCATAACGGTCAACTGGGTATTAGCTTGAATTTATTCAAATAGTAGTGGTGTTCAGAGGTTAACTTGTTGTAAGAAACTAAATGGAAAATTTTAAACAAGTCATAGCATGCCCTCAACATATTCTTCGCAATCTTTTTCACAGCTGCCTAATGCATATGTGTTTTCAAATGTCTACCATTTTCAGGCTTTCGAAATGTCAGTGACCTTAACCTTTGAACCCTTGACCTTGAACCTTGGTCAAAATGCTCTTCCCATTATTTCCAACAACTCTAACATATATGTGTATACGATACGTTTACTGAGAAACTTCTCAAGACTTCCGAAGTGTCAGTGACCTTGACCTTTGACCCCGTGACATTGAAACTGTGTCAAAGGATGTACATACACATAGTTTACCGTTTTCAAGAAAATTAGCATTTAAAGGCTACCGAAGTGTCGGTGACCTTGACCTTTGAATTTGAAACGTTGTCAAATTATTCTTCGCTTTATTTCCTACAACTCTCTAAAATATATGTGTATGCAAAAAAAGCCTACTGCTTTCGAGAAAATTTGCATTTTAAGATTTCCGAAGAGTTGATGACCTTGACCTTTGAACCCGTGACATTCAAACTTTGTCAACAAATTTTTGCATTATTTCCTATAACTATCTTAAATGCATGTCTATACAAAAAGTCTACAATTCTCGAGAAAATTTGTATTTTCAGGCTTCCGAAGTGTTGGTGACCTTGACCCGATGACCTTAAACTTTGTCGAAAAAATTGCATTATTTCCTTCAACTCCTTGTGTGTGTGTGTGTGTGTGTGTGTGTGTGTGTGTGTGTGTGTGTGTGTGTGTGTCTTGAAAAATTAAAGAACACGTGCAAGCCACTAGACACAAATGAGTATATTAATATTCTTCTTTCTCCCATATCAAGCTATGTAAGATAGAGTTTATCCATGAAAGAAAGCAAAGTAAGAAAAATCTATCTTACATACCTATTCACGCGCGCGTTACATCACGTGATGTGGGAAATAACCAACCAAATTTCTCCACTTCTAAATTGTGACTTCGTGAATGCAGCGTTATCAAGGATTGCATGTACAGTTCTTGCCTAATTTTTACATTTCACTCGCTTCAAACATCAAAAGTTATCAGCGTATCGAAAAACCCTTTCAATTTTAAAGTATAGTATAAACAAAATATGCTCCAATCTTTTCAGCGCCGTCCTCAGATTTTTCGTAACGTGAACTATTTGAAATTTAACATTTTTACGCCATTTCCTTCCTTATTATGATCGATGCAAAACATAGATATTATGGGAGAAAAATACTCTGTTATAACCCCTCGAGTGAAATGTCCATATCTTACAGACACGCATATGAAAGAATCTTACATTCTTCTGCATGAGATTTGTCAATTCTTTCAGGCACTTCCAAACTCATGTCGTTATAGATGCATGTGGTCATGCATTTCATATTTATATAGTATGTGTGACCAGGATGTTCGTCTATGTATGAATGCATAACACATCGAAACTAAATTCCTAATAACACTCTCCGCCATATACTTTCTGATTTTGGATTATATGGCATCCATTTGGGTATTACATTTCAGGAAGATTAGTCATCTATGTAAAGAATGTACCTTCAAATTGATAGAAAACGCTACAGCGAAACATGTACCATTAGGCCTAAACATTATGGCGTTCACATATCAGTGTAATGTTATATTTTATCTAGTTATAAAATTGTATTACTTAACTTCATTAAGGCAACATACCAATAATAAGATCTATCATGGGTCCATCTTTGCATGTCAATTTGACACATGGATGACTATCTCCATAAGGCCACGAATCTCCAATAGACATACATGTACCGTTCGCAGCTTTGCATTCTATATATAAAAACAAGAAATATGTAATAAACTAGATGGCAAGTGTTGAGGTCAGAGAAATTTCATTGAAGAAATCATATAAATACAAATCATTCATGTCCAAAATAATAAAAACAACATAGAAGAATGTATGTATCTAAACAATTTTGTAAAAAATATTTTAAAAGTGATCTTCAGGGAATAAGTTACAAGAAAATGTTGTGGGTTTTTTTCTCATTTGACCTTTACTTCTGACTACAGATTGTCCTTGATTATTTAAATGAATTTCCTAGATCAATTTTGTTATATATCCAGTAGAACTAATATATTTTGTTGCCATTTGACTTACATTTTAGAACTGTTAATGGAATAGTCTCTACCAAAATATTGGAGTTTCTAGAATCTTTGACGAGGTCCTTTTACCCAGAAAATTGGTTTATACCTCTAACAGACATTATATTTATTAGTGATCCGTTTCTGTTTACGTGTTTGCATTGATAGCAGGCATAATATACCTTAGCTATACTGCAAAAGTGGGTTTTTTGTGTACACTTATTATAGAAAACAGTAAGGATGGAATCAACAGAACTAGAGACATTGACAAACAAACAATAACTGCATCAAACATCAAAACAATCCTCAAGACTAGTAACCCATGCGGACCGAGTCATCCAGCACGAAACCAGGCGGTGTGGTTAAACCGGTTAATGAGGCCTGAACGGTCCCACTTCCCGCATGAAACTAGAAGTTCTAAGTAAAGACATACATTTAATAATTGAATAGATACACTTCATGGCCCTGTAAATCATTTCAACAACTAACCGCCCACATCGATTGTCCATAAAATTCTAAACGAGTAAAACGTAAAACAAAAAGTCAATCAATAACTCTAGCTCTGTTTATTTAGATGATAATTGATTATAAGTCTTGTTATTAGGATTGTTGCGATGTCAAGTTAATTCCTTACATTCTGGTGCTTAATTGTTTGATGCAGTTTTTGTTTGTTTGTTAGTGTCTTTCGTTCTGTTGATTCCACTCATACTGTGTTATACATTAATAGTCAAACATTTGGTCGGGCACACCAACTACAACGTGTGCTATTATATATGTTTAGTACTATGTTTAGTTATTGGCAAGAAGAAATAATATACTATACCTTGGTTTGAGCAATCAGCAGCTGCGTTGCCGTAAGTTTGACAGCCAAAGACTAGGCCAAACAAAATAATGTTTTTCCACATCTAAGTAAGTAATAGTTAAGTTGATAAACGAGAACATTTACCTTTCTATTGTTAACAAATCAAATGAAAAAGATACAGATAAAAATATTATCAGGTAAAATAATACTTGACATCAAACTATTAAACTCACTCTTGATAGTGAAAAGTAAAGTAGTAAACCTGTCCCTTAATGAACTCTTGCCATATCTTTCCGGTTATTTATGAGTTATGGACCAAAGATAACATGCTTTCATACTTACATGCATTCTTAGTTTAATCATATTTTATTGCCAACAAAACATAACATTACACAGTAAACAAATTACAATTATACAACTTGGACAAAAGGATTGGGAAAAAGTTTTTCCAACGTACGAGTCCTTGTGGTGACTTTTTGATGAAGCTATTGTTTGTTTGTCAATAGCGTTTGTTCCGTTGATCCTATTTCTTCTTGTTTTGTTCTCCGTAATGTGTGTGATCGTCTCATTGACATTTCGGCTCTTTTTTATTTTAAGTAAAGTTACTCAGTCCGGCCGTTAGTCTGACTTTCTTTGATTATATAAAACTTAATATTATTACGTCATTTTTATTTCATCTCGGTTTTCAAAAACAGCGGTGTTGACCTAAATTGTTGACAATGCTATATTTATATCATTTTGGGGCGTGGTATTTGTGTTGTTATTATCATCGGAATTTCTTACCCCTCCCCTCTTTTGGCATCCTAGTTTTGGTTAATCAAGAACTCATCTATTCTATATCTATTTTCTTTAGAGCATCCGTTGATCAATGTTTTATATATTCGTTTCAGTTTACCAGTTCGTATTTCCGATGCCATAGTTCTAATCTAATATCTTTTCCTGTCTAGATCGACGTAAATTCATAATTTAAAGTTAATTGACAGACGAAGATCGACACATACTTCGGAGGGAGGCTAGGCTGGCGGTCCCGTGTACAGGGATTTTAACCCTCTGGCATTATCAAGCTCCCAATGTAAATTCGATATATGAGTAGGCAGAAATGCTTTTGCATGAGTTCATCCTTCTCTCCAATATATTCCTATTGCTTTTATTTTTTATTCCTGTCCTATGATCGTTTGGTCTTTTTCCTTTAGTCATCTGTCACGGCACTGGTGAAATATTTTTCAATTGACGTTAAGCCCTATTTAAACAAACAAACGTTCTATTTGCTTATGCATAATCTTTTGGTAATTCATTTAACTTGCGATTTTTTCTGATGATAACTCGTGACTCTTGCTCCTTTTTAAATAGTGGATAAGGTTACAATACACTGGAATGACACGGAGGCATCGCGGCGGGTGACACACGTGTAGCAGGAAACACTAACCATATCGCGAGCACCTGGTTTCACTTCTAGTTTTTAAATAGAAGTTCGTGATGTT
>JAUMGZ010004919.1:0-10394 GCA_032359645.1 Pododesmus macrochisma | reverse complement strand
ATTTCGCCACCACCAATGTAAAGTGAAGTGCTACCTGGTGGTCAATTATAAACAGATTTCGTTTTCATTCGCAAACTTTGTAAATATTGTCGAAAGGATTATGTATACCAAATATGAAAGCATTTGGACCGACAGTTCGTGAGAAGAAGATTTTTAAATATGTACCTAATTTTACCCCTTTTTGCCCCCTCAGGGGGCCCCTATGAGGCCCAACCCCTTTTCTTCGCAAACTTGAAGCGGCTTCCCAAGGGGATGCTTCCTATAAAATTTGTTTGAAATCCATCGTGCGGTTCTTGAGAAGAAGTCGAAAATGTGAAAAGTTTACGACGGACGGACGGACAACGGACGGGATTTGTATGAGAAAAGTCCACCTTGGACCTATGGTCCAGATGGACTAATAAGGTTTTTCTGGAAACTTTTTCTGTATGTCTTTTATGCTAATCATCATAATAACAAGTAATGATAAGTGCATACCTGCAAACCTAGAAAACTTAAAATAAGGGAGATGTGTTGATTTCATGGGGGAGATTTAATGACAAGAAAATATAGGGAAATTAAAAATTTCATGGGGGGGATGATGCATAAATGGCCAGATTTCAAGTCTAAAAATTCACTATTTATGGGGGAGACTTGGTAGGTATATGTAAGAGAATTCTTACTTGGAGACATAGGCTAGGGTCCTGTGACGACTATTTATGGGGGAGAATTGGTAGGTTTATGTAAGAGAATTCTTACTTGGAGACATAGGCTAGGGTCCTGTGAGACGGATGGTCCATAATCTTTAGAATGTCTACAGCACCATGGATGTCTTTAGCCTCCATCTTCTCCATAAATAAATCTGAGCTAAATGTCTCTAGAAGGACAAATTTACATGTTTGCTTTTAGAATCTCATAAAACAGATGAATAGCAAGTTTTACAATAAACCTTTTTTTAAGTCAATGTCACATTTTGAATGAAAAATTTAAAATCTTTTTAAAGTTTGGAGAAATCTAGCCTAGGAGAGATGCTTTCATAAATATTGAATAAGAATTCTGTTTCATTTGTTCCTGGAATTTCCCTATCATTCCAAGTAAATATCTGATGAGTGAAGTTATTCTCTAAATGCAAGGAATTGAAATTCAAAACCTTGTAAATTGACTTCCTATAAGTTTTTACATAGTAAATTGTTACAGTGTAGGCCTCACACTGACCACTGATAAGCTGCATGGTTGTCAGAAGCTCCCCCCTCCCAGTGTTTATGACAT
The DNA here is from genome assembly GCA_032359645.1 of Pododesmus macrochisma. Lineage (NCBI taxonomy): Eukaryota > Metazoa > Mollusca > Bivalvia > Pectinida > Anomiidae > Pododesmus > Pododesmus macrochisma. Next base: position 9,149 of record JAUMGZ010004919.1, on the reverse strand, counting down.
CACCAAGATGTTTTCTATACATACAAATTAAGTTACCTCTGAGACACAATATAAAAGATTTCCACAGGAAATATAAATCACTTCCACTATAGCTGTAGATGAATTCTTTGATTTCCTTCATATCAAGAAGATGACAATGGCACTGCATAAACACACACATGTCAATATGACTAGTCACTTCGTGTGGTGGGTTATTTTCATCACAGGGAGTATTTAATGAAGAAGAGTCCTTTTCTACTACACAGGATGTCTGAACAGAATAAGTTTTGTTAATTCTTTGTTTTGACCCTTCAGTTAAATCATTTTCAGAATTACCGGAACATACAATAGTTGCTTCTGGAGCAATTTTACTTTGATCAGCAGCTGTGTCAGATTTCGTGACAACATCAACTGGGTCATGACTGACATTATCACAGGGGTTCTCATTTTTGACACTATTACATGCATTCTTGTTACTGATATTTTCACACACATCATGGCTAAGACTGGTGTTTGTGTTTGACACATTTTTAAGATCATGCTCATTTTGAGTCCATGTTTCTGTATTTGACTTCAATGGTAAACCATTGGATAGCACCGGATGTGCTGTATCTGACAAATCACAATCAGATAGTGGGTCATGTGACTTTGTAGTTGTCATGGCAATGTGTGAATCACTGTCATAAAGATGTTTTGAATTGTCATGAACTATAACATCGCGTCCATTGAATTCTCTGATATTTGGTTCTACACATGAAGAAATGTTTCCATAGAAACCAGACTTGAAACATATTTGAGATAGCTGTGAGACTTGTTTATGCAACGATGGTGACATATAAAATGGATCAGTCGAGTGTATTATATTGTGACCGTCAAAGTCTACATGGGTATCAGTCGATGAGGAATGATTTAAGTCTTGTGCTATCACTTCACATTTTGTCTCAGTATCAACTAAATCACAGTCAGATATGTTCTCTGTACTTGATGCTTGTTCATCATCTTCTTCTATTGTTTTCATCTCCTCTGCAATGTCAGAAAGATGTGCACCCAATGGTAAACTTGGTGTTTCACTTTCATGTGGATCTTGATAAAAATTGTTTTCATTGTCTTTCATATTGCACTGCTCTTGTTGTTGCTGCTGCTGCTGTTGTAGTTGTTGTTGTTGTTGTTGTTGTTGTTGTTGTTGCTGCTGCTGCTGCTGCTGCTGCTGCTGCTGCAGCTGTTGTTGTAATTTATCCTCTGCAAACTTGTTATGTAATAGCTGTAGAGATTTGTTCAAATTAGAAACCCAATTTGAAAGGACATTTCCCAGTGCTTCAGGGTCAAGGGCTACGGAAACATCATGTAAACTGTTTAAGGTGACCTCTGTTAGCTGCTCTAGATTTGTAAGGTCCACTGGCGACTGATGTTGTTCTATTTGTAACGTTGGTCCATGTGACTTCAACAGAAACGTCTGCTCCTGAAAAATTAAAACATAAGATGAACTTAGGTTTATGAAAGTTTTTATTGAGAAGTTTTCTCCGATTCAAAACATAGGAAAATGTTATTTTCAGTTGCAAAATGAAGCATTTTAAGAAAGAAATTTGTATTTCTGATAACAGGTGCATTTGTAGCATAATTTGACAATAGAAATATTTGTGAATTATTTTTATGGTGTATAAAATTCTCATTCCCATTTATATGAAGCTAGAAGTATTTGTTTGTAAGGGGCTCATAGTTACTGATTTTTCGGTTATCATTATTTTATCAGATTCAATCTCTTTATAAATTTCTGTCACCTTTATGGAGTGATTGATAAATTGGGTTACATTCCAATCGAGTTGAACCTAAAAAGGTCTATTTCAAAGACTATGACAAACTGTCATGATCACTCAAGACAAATGACATTCTTTCTCATATTCATGCTTCACTTTCTTTTCAAAATTATCATCGAAATTTATAGAAAACTTGTCCCCTGATGCCTAAATTTGCAAACAGACCCTTAAATTGTTTAACACCCTCTAATTGTTTCAAAATGGCGCTGTGCTTTACCAACACCTGTAGAAACGAAAGACATTTTGTCATCAACTATGACGTGAATATTACTGGTTTGGATGTTATTTGATTTCCTTCATATCAAGAAGATGACAATGGCACTGCATAAACACACACATGTCAATATGACTAGTCATTTCATGTGGTGGGTTATTTTCATCACAGGGAGTATTTAATGAAGAAGAGTCCTTTTCTACAACACAGGTTGTCTGAACAGAATAAGTGTTGTTAATTCTTTGCTTTGATTTTTAATAAAGAAATATGTTATAGTAATCGGTAAATATTTCCTTGTTAATAATAATAAATTTGGAGGCACAAAAGAACTTCAAATTTCATGCTCCAAGGAGATGCCGACCTACGATTTTTGGCCTGTGTAAAAAAAACGGGAAGAGGGTTTTTTGGCCGTTTTTAGTGCCAAATTTCCCCTGCCCACATTACACAAATGAGCACATTACACAGGTATTTAGGGTAAATCTATTACAGGGGATAGTTTGTATCTAAGTTCGGGACATCATATTATCATCTAAGATGTCAAAGTACTCTGTTCTTAAATAAGGTCACTTACATATCCCGAGTAATCAAAATCTGAATATATTTGTTGCATGATCAAATGCACGAGTTAAATCATTAAGCTTTTCATCATATCATTTTAGTGTTATTCAATTGCATAAAGCCATTACATAACTTTATAATATGCAACAAGTCACATATAACTTCAAGCTGTTTTGATTGGCTGCATGGCCTACCGTACAACCATTCTGTTCTGATTGGCTTTGACTTGACTTCGACGTCACATAACAATGGTATAGCGTCATCATTCATTGTTATAGTGAAGGTTTTTCAGTGCTAATTTTCACACATTTTAAAGTATTTTGATGATAAAATCAGAAAGAACACTTTTAATTTGAGTCATATGATCAAAAAGAATCCGAAATTTGTTTCCATTTCATAAGAGACTTATGAAACAAGCCATAAATTTGTCATTTAAGCAAGCCATAATTGGCCTTGAAATTCATTACAGATCCTCTATATATAGAAAGCATACAGTCTGGTAGTGTAAAAAATGTGTGTCTATCATAAGAGTCTTTATACCTCCGATTCAGCAGACGGCAAATGCTCCTCTTTGGATGGACCATGTGACTGTATGTTGGCGTCCATTACTGTCCTCAACTCATCTCTGGTTGGCGACATTGACAGAATGTTTTTCTCTTTTATAGATTGTAAAAATCTTTTCTTTGTCAAATTGAACTTAGACTGTAAACTGCAATAAGCATAGGGTATAAATCATTAGCTTTAGTGTAAAGGGCTATTCCAGAATTAACCATATAGGAGGGGTTGGACTGGAGGCATTTTTTCAGAGGTCCCACCACCCAGGAAATATTAAAACTGATATAATACATAGAATAGTAAGCAGATCTGGACTAACCCCACCACCCATAATATATTCATTATAGGTGCCTCCCACCCCTCCCATATGGTTAATTTTGGAACAGCCATAAGATTATCTTTGTAAAGCATGCATAAATACATGGAAGGTTTGACATAGCGAACAGAAATAGGTTTCCATCAGGCTTACCAGCTAAGAAAGCAACACGAGCACATTTACAAAATAATATTAGAGAGAAATTAAAAAGTCAGGAAAGATTTTTTAACAGACCCCTACACTTATTAAGGGCACAACAGTTTGACAAGGAAATTTACCACGTAAATAAGGTGCCTTTAATACCTCCATTAGAGGCCTTACTTGCATGAAACCTTTGACTTTTAAAACTAGATATCTTCACAATAATTGAGTATGTGATTTAAACAGATTTGCAGTTGTCTTAGCATTTGTCAAATACTTTGTTTTCAATACTGCAACTGACCTGAAAAAGTGACCAAAAGTAACAGAAAATAACAACATATTCTGATGATTAATCAAAGATATTTGAATTCTAAACAAGCATCAACTTACGTGTCCTTGACACTAGTTAGCGTCATCTTTGCTGAAGTGTTGTCGCCATAGTTACCGCTCTCCCATGACTGACAAAGAGGACTCTGGGACGGAGAAGAACCAAGACTACCAGATTCCAAACTTGACGTTAACATCTGATCTAACATACTTTGTTCAGGTGACTCATCCCGAATGTAGGACCTGGTTAATTCGGATTCGCTCTTCACCCGAGGAATGTGTTTATTTATGTTATGTGTCTGATCAGAGTCAGGCAGTGAACTTCTCTCCAGAAACATCTCTGAGTTTCTACGATGAAGATGGGATTTGTTCATCTCTAGTGGTGGAGTTACATTACTTTCTGAAGTTTTAACGAAGCTCTTTGTTTCTTGCATAGGAGGTACAACATTTTTGGACATTAGTAAAGTTCCAACAGAAGAATCTTGTTGATCTTCATCTTTTGTATTGTTCTCTTTCACAATTGTCATTATCTCATTTTCTTCTTGAAATATGTCGACTTCATTTCTGGCTAAATCTAAGGATTTATGTGTGAGTATGCCTGTGTAACAGAGTAGAAAACAAGGAATCAAATAAATATAATTATTATTATAAATTGTAATAATTGTACATCGAAAAAAAAAAATTTCATTCAGATGAACTGAAAATTAAATAATAGTTTATGAATTTCTCTGAATCATCTAAGAGGGGTATTCAAGTATACAAAAAGACTTAAAACATGTGTGGTTTTTTTTTCTTAAATAATTCAATTGTTCTTTAAATATTTTCTATGGCAAGAAATCATTCTAATGTGTTATATATTATCTATTACGACACCTCATTTACCAGTGTGGTGGCCCGGTGGTTAGAGCCCTCACTTCATGCCGGTAGACTGGTGCTAGAACCATGGTTGTGGGATCAAATTACAGTTGGGTCAAAACCCAAGACTTTAAAATTAGGTAATGTTCTCTCTGTGTGCAAAGCCCCAAGCATTACTAGGTAGGAGGAGGACTGGTTAGCTCGGTGTCAGGATAATGTGACTGAGTGAATTATCATGTCAATGTGTCTGCGGCGTGAAATTTCAGTGAGACAGCACTATAAAGTCGCCATTAGTGCACATTGTAGCAAGCAGACACTGTCTTGATATGACCTATACATGAGTTAAAGTGACGTTAAACCCAATAAAAAAACAACAACAAAAAAGACAACACCTCATTTAATTTCCATATTCAACAAATTGTCTTCAAACCTTTTGTACTTTTGTTTTCCACAGAACTTGTGCTCTTCATCCTTCTCAGCCCAGATACAGATTTCTTTGTTCCTGAATATAAGAAATTACAGATTCATAATCATAATACATCAGGCTTAAAATAGAAAAGACTAACCTCTATCCTGAATGCCACAATATAACACTTAAATAGCACTTTTTTCCTAAACACGGCCTAGCTATCACAGAAATATATTTGAAAGGCGTACATATGATGAGAATTATGAGCTTTTCTGGATGATTCGATCATGATCAAAATATAAAAGGACCCTACTGAAGCAACATATCCAAAAATTAGCTCAATAAAATTAATGTTAAAAAAAATAATGTTTATGACTTTTTTCAAAAATTGTGAAATTTAGTAGTTTCAAAAAATGTGGAAACTGCTAATTTAGGCAAATTCAAATATTATTGGTGATTTCTGTAACAGCAAGCTGTCAATACTCTACTTGATTCAATAAGGTTTAGACTATTGGCAACAGTTTTAAAATAATGATCTCATCTTGAAAATTGAGCTTACAGAGGAAGACAGACAAAGCAAATTGAAAATCAGATAACATATATAGAGGATCTGTAATTCGTTTCCATTGCATATGAGATTTATGAAACAAGTCATGAATTTTTTTAATTTTAGCGAGCGTTGGCGAGCTAAAATAAAAATTCATGACGATTTTTTTAATCTCATATGCAATGGAAACAATTAAACTTCAGATTCTTTTTATCATATAACTCAAATTAAAAGCGTTCTTTTTTATTTTATCATAAAATGCTTTAAATTGTGTGAAAATTAGTACTACAATGCCTTCCCGTAACAATAAATTATGACGTCATATCATTGTTACGTGAGGTCATAATCAAGTCAAAGCCAATCGGAACAGAATGGATGTGTGCCAATTTTTTTTGCAGCCAATCAAAACAGCTATAGGTTATATGTAAAGTGTTGCATATCACATAATTATGTAATGACTTTATGCGATTGAATAACACTATAATTGTATGATTAACTGGTATATATATACATGTATATATTGGATTTGATAAAATACCTTTATGGCTAAGTTTCCTCTTTCTCCCGCCTGTGGGTGCATCAAGGTCAACATTGGTGACCTTAGCTGTCTTTTTTGTTTTGATGTGTACATCACTTGAATCTGTCTTGTCTGAGGCTATTACTGGAGCAAGAACTGTGGAGTATAAACACAATCTAAAATTAGATTTTAACTGGAGCAAAAAACACATCAATTATTGTGAACATCCATCCACAGATTATTACTGGAGCAAGGATCGACTGTCGAGAGTAAGCACACAATAACAGTAGAACAGCTGGGGTTTTTCATTGATAGCTAAGCGTCAAAGTCATTTTTATCTTACAATAACCAGTACTTAATACTAACAGACAGACTGATAAATATGTTGCAGGATAATAATAACGATAATTGATCTTTTGTCAACATTTCAAAGTTTTTAAAAAGTTTATATTTTTTTACAGCTGTACATAACATAGATTTAATTATATCCTTTCTGGCAGTCTTTGATTTGAGTTAAAACCATATTTCTGTACAAACCATTGTCCAACTGTGCACCCTCCAAGCTACCTCCATTGATGGATGGTTTGTCTTTGATTACAGCATCTACATTGTCAATGTGCCCAGTCAAAATAGTTGAGTTGTCATGGTTACAATCAGTTAAATCTCTGTTGCCATGGTTACTTTGATCATCGTTAGACAATACCTTGCCTTCTGAATCTATTAATTCTTTCATTTCATTTATAGAAGTGGCATCCTGTATATCAGAATATATTTGACCTTGACCAAGATCAGACGATGTTTCAAAAGAATCAGTGGTTGTTATAGAGATATTGTCCAGGGGGGTGTTGTTTCCAGAACTGATCAAATCTTCAGACACATACTCAGACACCATAAAATTGATCCCTGGGTAATCTTCCTGTTGACTTAATATGTCGTCTGCACCTTTAAGGTCTACATGGTGTATATGGTTATCCTCTGGTTGTGTAAGGTCCCCGTCATGTGACATGTGTGGAGAATGCTCAGTCTGGGAGAGAAAAGTCATAACTCTACTGTCCGATTCTAACGTAGATATGTTGTTAAGAGAAGTAGATGACCACAGACTACTCCTGATGGACGCTGAGCTGCTTGATCTACTTCTGTTGGACTCTGAACTTTCATTGTCTGATTCAACGTTTCTGTCTTTTTGCAGAATTTCTAAGAAAATTTTGAACTTCTCTGCAAGATCAGTCATTTTCTCAGTCCAAAGCTGCCCAAGAAGTTCCTGTAACTGGCTAATTGTTAAGTGTTTTCTCCATTTTGTTTTGCACAGAGTTCTTTCAAACTTGCAACAAATATCTACTGATAGTGGCAAGTTCTTCCTCATCATTAGGATTGATACAACCTGAGCAATTGAAAACAGTTGAAGTTTACGAACTTCGCCATTGTTGAAAAACAGATACAGATCGTTTTTAACCGAGGACATATCCTGAATTTCTGAAATGAAATACAGCAATTAATACATCAAGTTATCTGGAGAGAAAAAACATTTGTAGATATATTAAACAAAGTTCAGTCTGATTCATTAGCCCACAGCAATGTGTGAAATGTATAAGAATAAACGTACCATACAATGTTAAAACCTTTAAGGATGTGTGCTACTCACATTTCTATATTTACTTTTTTGTTTTGTAACTCTTCTGACATTTTCCACAATAATACATTAGAAACTGTTTGCCCATTGACCCCTATATTTCTGATAGTATTCTTAAAATATACACCTTATGTAACCATCTTCCAAATATTAAAAAAAATTGTAAGATTCTATCCCTTTTATTTCTGGCCCATATCTGTCTTAATAAATGAGGTCAATATAAACAGAAGACCAAAAACAGTACATTTTAACATCATATCTATTGAATCACAGCAAGTCTGCATTTTTTCACATACCAAACTTTGCACAAAACTCTTACATCCTATGTGTTTAGCTTGTCTTTAATCTACATGTTTCGTACTTTGAAAATGATTTTCATGCTAATCTTTTATCACAGTTGAAAGTTCCTGCTTTACATCTTATCATATCATCTAACAAGATATTGAACACCAATAGAACAACACTTTGTAATAAATTTGTCCATTCCCTAGTCTCCATGACAACCAATTTTACAGTATAAGTTATACCTATACTTTTAAAATGTAAGAACAAAAATTAATGCATTAATGGATTCAACTTCAGGGCATAAAAGTTCAAGTGAACATGACCTCTAGTGTAATGTTTTCAAAGCATTTAATTGTAACTTCTGAATTTAATGAGAAAGCAACACTTAATAACCTCATATAATCAAATACTCAGTGAACTAAATTTCAAAATTCTCCCAGTAAACAGATTTTATATTTAAGGTCATCCACTGAATACAAACATGTACCTGTAACTAGTTGGGTTCACAGTACGACCTTGACCTTGATGGGATTTACCATGCAAGGTCATCCGCTGTATACATACCTGTAGCTATCTGCGTCCACAGTAGGACCTTGACCTTAATGGGATCCACTGGATACATACCTGTAGCTATTTGGGCCCACAGTACGACCTTGACATTGATAGATCCACTGGGTACATACCTGTAGCTATTTGGGTCCACAGTAGGACCTTGACCTTAATGGGTTCCACTAAATACATACCTGTAGCTATTTGGGTCCACAGTACGACCTTGACTTTAATGGGATTTACTATATAGAGTCTTTTCTTGTTCCATGTCACCAAATACTGCGATCTAAAATATACAACAGTCAACACAATACCTTGGTTCTCACTAAGGGAGTTATACAACAGTCAACACAATACCTTGGTTCTCACTAAGGGTGTTATACAACAGTCAACACAATACCTTGGTTCTCACTAAGGGTGTTATACAACAGTCAACACAATACCTTGGTTCTC